>PVIC010029508.1:0-22479 GCA_004025085.1 Thryonomys swinderianus
AACTTGACTGGTATATTTTATATAGCACCATCACTGTATTTGTATTTTACTTTAAAGCATGCAAGATGAAACAAACTTGGTGTCTTTTAAAATATTGTAAAGAACAGTATTTTTTATTTTTACAAAGAACATTAGCAGGCTACCAGTAAACATTTTTCTGCAAACTCTTCTGAAGTGGAGGTTGACCTATGTTTAGAACCTAAAATAGTTTATTGATCCCAGCCAATGATAACTGAGAAATATTCTCTAAATCTCTAATTGCTTGGGTGGTTTTATAGCACATTCACACAGGTTTGTATTATTTATTCAGAAGATTTTTAAAATATTATCTCCTGATACATTTTGTAATTCAGATGGCTTATCTTAGAATAAAAAATATATAAGTGGTCACCATAAAGTTTTAGAATTTAATTGGTGATTCATTTTTAAATATAAGGCTGCTTTCTTATAAAATACATAAAAATTCATATAGCCTGCAATTTGGCAGTATTTCACATAAAAGCTATTTAATATATTTAACTTATTTGACAAGAATAAATAAATAATTAGAATACAGAAAATGGAAAAGTGGGTTCAGTTGCTGTGATAGACATTTTTAATTTACTTGAAAATTAGGACTGAATTAACATCACAGATGATTTCTAACAGGATAAGGTTAAATATTTACAGGATTTCCAAAATGTTCTTTCTTTGGTAAATTTTTTACTTGGAATGTAGCAGCAAAGACCTTTGTAGGCAGTGAGAATATGATATACGAAAGCAGAGGACAGAGATGACTATCATTAAATTGCCTACATTATGATGAGAGAAATAGAGATTAAACATATTTAGATTGGTGGCAGTGTGATAAGAATTAATATGTCTCTCTTAATGACTATTCAACATTCATTTACATAGTACTTCAATGAATAGTTCTATTTATTCTCTATTTAAAAAACAGGAAAATAAGCTTTCAGACATAGTCTATGTTGGGAAGTTAAAGTAAAACATTTTTATGTCTTACTGCATCATTGCCTATGAAGTACATATTTTGGAAACCAAGTACACAGTTTACCCTTTCAAATGGATGACCTCATACAGAAAAGTAGTTATTGCTATTCATCAAAGATTTGTTGAGAACTTAGCTTTTGTCAGCTACTGTGGTTAACATAGTGGGCACAACAGTGACCAAAGAAAGACACTCATTGTCCTCAGGACTCAGGTGCTTGTGACAGAGTTGTGTACATGGAGTGATAGATTCACTGCCAACCCAAGGGCAGGTTGAACTCTGGTGATTTTAATGCCAGTGTAGCTGGTTTGTGGCATGCTGAAGGGATTCTATAATCTAATTAATTCTTTCTTTTTTTACAAACTCCAAAGATTTTGATATGTCTTTATATAATTTTATTTGGTCTTCCAATTATTTTTTCAACTTTGTATTTTATTAATGTATTAAACATCAAAAACAGTAGCAAGTCCTTACAAATCTATAACCACACCAACAGTTGTTGAGAATGTTTTGGTTCATTACTTGCCCTTAATATGCAGTATAAATAATATAAAAATCGATCTACCAATTTTTAAAATTCTTTATGGTTCTCTTGGATCCCAAATTTTTGTTATCTAAATTGATCTGTTTGGATTAATTTAAAAATTTATTTGATGTATCAAGTGTGTTGTAAAGAGAAAACTCACACACTCACAACTCAAAGGTAGAGTGAAGAACAATATTTTAGTCTAAAGAAAAGTTTATTGCCAATCCCAAAACATAAATAAAACTCAGGTTTCTTATATTGAAATAATAACAAAAATAAAAATCAAGATGCATCATGTACAGGTACCAATTTTCAATCAGGAATGTGATCCTAATGTACTCCTAAAGTGTGGCAATTAGTGCAATTTATTTAAAAAATCCAAAAGCTTGATTTGATTGATTTTAGAAGACTTCAAGTGGAATACACTTCTGTGTCACAATTTACATTTTCTCTCTTCCCACCACACCTAAACTGTTTTCTCCTGTGGTCCCAGTAATGCATATTTTCTGTTTAGTTCATTTTGCCTTTGTAAATATGTTCCTAATCTCTACACAAATCTTGCACATTTACTTTGGTTTCATCAAGTTTAGTAAGGAAGTTGCAATGTCTGAATATTTTAATGAGTAGGACCCTAACACATTCCTCATGTATAATTCTTGTACTAGTTAAATTTTGAACTGTTATATCCGCCTTTTGTGGTTTATCATCTAGTGGGTTTTGAGTAACTAATTCCTTTCAGCAGTATGTTTTCTTGGAGTTGTGCAGAGAGAGACAGAATTAGGTCCTGCATGATTGTTCTGCTAAGGAAGGAAAACTGAATAGTCCTAGTGTTGCTCTCGGAGACCCGGCTTCATGGGGAATGATGCTTAGCCTTCTTACTGTCTTGAAAGTACCACAACACACTCGCTGCTGCTTAGCCCATGAAACTGAATCAAATTCATTTAAGAAACATGAGAAGTTTGTATCTGTTTTTCAGATACTGCCTATCTCTATCTGTGGACCACCACCCTTCTGCCAACAGTTTCATTGGCACTATCTCATTTTGTCTGAGACAGCAGACACCTTCCAGGTGCCCGCTACTCCCAGAGGCACGGACTATAGCAATGTTGTGCTGTGAATGTGGAAAGTATCCAGAAGTCAGCACTGTGACATGATGGTAGGCTGTTGTGGACCAAAGCGAAGGGACTTGGTAAAAATCAGTCTTCATTACATAAAGATGTGCTATCTGACCAGCAGCATCTGCACAGAGCACTTCAGAGTTTCTCTTCAGGACTTACTGTTTCACATGTTTTACCTGTGTGGGACTCTCACTTGGAGGTAACTGTCTGATGACGGCAAACATAGTTGGTTTAAGAAATGAAGCTGCTAAGGTGTTCCCTTGTAAGTAACATTAGGTGTACATTAAGACTGTGACCTTGTTTGGGTAGAATGTCCTATTAAATTTCACAAGTGCGCCGGGCGTGGTGGCTCACGCCTGTCATCCCAGCACTCGGGAGGCAGAGGCAGGAGGATTGCTGAGTTCGAGGCTTGCCTGGGCTACATAGTGAGCTCAGAGCCAGCCTGAACTACAAAGCGAGACCCTGTCTCAAAAAAAAAAAATTTCACAAGTTCGTGTCAGGATATAACAAAGTGCATTCATCAGCTAAGACGGTTTGCTAACTTCTGCACTCAACATAAGTTGAGTTACCCCAAGTCTACAATTAAGCAACAAGGCACAACAGGCTTTGAATCTCAATAGAATTGGCAAAGTGCTGAATTATAATTAAATTGACTAGATGAAGAATTTCTTACAGATTTAAAGTGTAGACTATCCAATATCAAGCAAAAAGTCTTCATATATAATATATATATATATGTGTGTGTATATGGTATATATGCATGTGTACACATACATATACATGTATATTTCTTTAAAATGCTTTGAAAAGACACATTTCATGTGCTTAAACAACTGGTAAGAAATTATTTTTCAGTCTTCTGGTTATGAACTAAACTTTTAGAACACTTGTCTTTTATTTCCAAGGGCAAGTTTGGATCTTAGAGTTACCCCTGGGGCAAGGATGTAGCTCAGTGGCACAGTGTCTGCCTCACAAGTGCAAGGTCCAGAGTTCAATTCCCGGCACATACAAGAGTCACCCAAAGGTCTACAAAGTCCAGCTTGTTCACCAGGTGCTCTCAGAGGGTGATAGTGGGAACCCCAGGGCATGAAGCCTATTGGTGAATCTATGGGTCATTCAGAGGGCCTTCCTCTTTCTCTGTTCTGTTCCCTGTCCACCAGGTGAGTGATTTCACTCTGCCAAACATACTTTCATGAAGTACAGCCTCATAAAGGCTCCACCAAATATAGACTAGAAACTCTAAAACAATGAGCTAAACTAAACCTTTGCCTTTACCATTTAACTTCCTCAGGTACTTTGTTACAGTAACATATAGGGATCTTTCCATAGGAATCTCACTTCTTTTCCCTCATATTTAAAAAAAAAGGGTCTACTGGCCTGGGATTAGCTCTGTGGCCCCGGCAATTACCTCTCGTGATCCTGAGTTCAATCTCTCATACAAAAAATTTTTTTAAATAAAAATACATGTAAAAAGAATACAAAAATGATCAGTGGAGTTACTAATATGTTTTATAAGCATTTTTATCATATAAAATGCTTGTCATTTTGCAAAGCATTTTGTATCAAAAGAGTTTAGCATGATGGTTGCATTGAATAAACTTCCAATGACAAGCCTGTTTTTAAGAGAGTAGAAGGGGCTGTGTGCCCTTGCACCCCCTGCTGACACCGGCCAAGCAGCATCGAGCAATGGGAAGGACTAGACTGGACGCACTCTCAGGGAGAGGCTTTCCAGCGCAGTGAGCCTGCCTCCCTGGCCCGCGGCTCCTCACCAAGGCTTGTTAGCTTGTGTACAGAGTAAGTGGCGGAAACTTGACGTGCCTGACCTGTGCTCACCAGGCCCTGTGCTATAGTACAGAGGACTGTAAGGTCTGAATCTGTTTCACTCACAGACATTCCAACCGCACCCAGCCATTCGAAGCCTTGTCTAAAACACCTGCAGGACAGAGCCAGCGACCTCACCTAATATACTTGCCATAAAAGCTGAGATGAATCTGCTAAAAAGTTTGCCTCATGCTAGAAAGTTAATTGAATACTACAAATTTGAAACCTGTCTCTTTAGTGAATTTGAAGTAGATTTAGTCTAGTTTGTATTTGAGATGGGATCATTCTCCCATGCTGTGATTTCTGAATTCTTTTTTTTAATTGAATTCTTTATTGGTACAATTTATATACATCTCAAAATCGCATATAACATTGGGGAATGTGTACCAGTATATGACACAAGTTAATTCTCATTTTTACCCATATCCCTACCCACCCACCCCTCCTCACCCCCTTTATACATGCTTTTTTATTTTCTTTCAGAATCATATTTATTCCTTCCCTTCATCACATTCCCACACCGAGTTTCCTATAGAAGTTTTCCACGCTATAAAAGCTGTCCTACTTTCTAGAGCTCATTTGCATCTACAGGTGTTCATGCCAAAGAGAAGACTGAATTCTTTCCACCCTGCACGTTCAAGAACAACTTCGCCTTCTCGTCTGTGATTACAGTTACTTCCAATTAACTGTAGTTAAACATATTAAGTGTAAAATTCCAGATTTAAATAGTTTGCCTGCTTTAAATCATGTGGGTCTTAGTCGGACAATGAGGTGTCACACTGTGCCTCTCAGGAGGCTTATCCCTTGCCTGGCTATCTGTGCACACTTGGCTATGGTGGTACTGAGGCCCAAGGAGCTGTATTCAGGTGACCCATGTTTCAACTAAATAAAGCCCCCGATGTGCAAGAGTAATGATGCTGGGAACTCAGACCTGACAAAGAGAAGCCATAGAAACTTTTGCAAAGAATAAGAGATGATAATTCTCAACCTAATAAGAAAAGAAAACTATCATACGCTGAAGTTGCTAAGATCAGTAATAATGAATCTTCTATTTGCACAGCTGTAAAAAGGACAAAGAAATTCCTTTCGGTTCAGGTGTCATAACCCAAACCCCAAACCCCAAACTGCACAAGTTGCGGCCATGTGGGTGACCAGTGCTTGGTTAAGTTGGAAAGAACATTGCGTCACATGGCTGTTCTGATCTGCAGGGATCCCTGAGGTTTTGGTGCAAATTCCCCTCGGAACGCGAACTTCTGTATTGACTGCAGCCCTGGCTTGTCAGTTTCCCTAAGAATCCATGTTTTTCTGTCTGTTTTCTTTAACAATGACATTGGAAATGCACTTTAATAGGTTACATTCTTAATTGTTCCCAATTCCAGAACAATTGAAGAGGGAACGCTTTGAAGTCTTTGGTGAAAATGATTGGCCAATGCACTCTTAGATGGAATAAGTGTATGTGATTGCTACTTTTAATTTTTATTTCATTTATGTTTTTAGACTTGAATCTTTATTGGTACATTTTATATGTACATTATGATCACACTTAACATTGAGAATTTGTACCAGTATATTAAATGACTTAATTCTCATGTGGTTTATTTTCTCAATAAACTGAGTTTATTGATACATTTCTAGGAACACATGATCACATTCATCATTGAAAATTTGTACCTATACATGATATGTCTTGATTCTTATTTTTCCCATTCCCTTGCCCTCCCTCAAACCCCCAACCCCCATAAGCTTTGTTTCCATTGTTTTCCTTCTTACCATCAAATTTTGTCTTTCCCTTCTTTCCTTTAGCTCCCCCCACTCCATCTCTCCTTCCCCTTTCTCTTCCAGAATATACAAAGCATATTCTGATGTACGAATATCTTCCATCTTTTAAAACACTATTATAGCTCTACTTTTCAGGCACTCGGTATTTGTACCCCTGTGGCTTTTCTTCTCTCTCCATGGTTGCCCTTCCTTGAAAGTTAAACCCAGAAGAAACCTCTGATCACACCTTACGATACCGTGCAGAGCAGCTTTCACACAGGTGGACGCGCAGTTCACATCACCTGCCCTGGACCCCTACGCTTCAGAGCTGCCTCCCTGACCAGGGTGCCTGAGAAACAGGCTGGCGTGAGCTGGCTGGCTCCTCTCCAGTTCACTTTGTGCTCCTGTGAAGGCTTTTGGATACTATGCCTCGACTCTGCCTCTCTTCCAGGGTCACTGCCTACAGGCACGAGCTCTATTTCCCAGCTCAGCAAAAAACTGCCAGAGTTGGAATTCAGAGCCACAAGAGCACAGCAATTATAGATGTTGAGAGATGAAAACTCAAATGAAGTCACTGACCTTGACTCGGTTTCCCCTCAGAAGTTTCTGTTGGCTGTTGTGATGATGGTGATGTTTGTAATGAGAACCAAGGACAGTGAAAGGGCAGAGAGAGAAGCTGGGTAGTTCTCTTAACTCTCTCTTCTTGAAAAAAATTATATATATATATATATATATATATATAAATACAATATATAATATATATATAAAATATGTATATATAATATATATACATATATATATATATATATATATATATCCATCCAAAGCAAATCAGGAGGTTTTAAAACCAAAGGTATTTTTATCTCAAGCAAGTGAGCATAATTTAAATAAAATTAGAATGTGTAAGAAATTGAATTAATCCAAGGGTTGAACCCATCCATTCAGAATAGCTTGGCTATTGTTGGTCTAATCTAAGCATCAGCGCTTGCCAAGTGCACTCGCGGGACTCAGCACCGAGTGGCCACTCGGGATATGCAAGGGTCTTCCCGTCCTCCCGGGGAACATCATCGGGGTCACACTGATTACCAGGTGAACTCAGAGACCGAGATTCCAAAGGTCTCCCCTCATGTCTTTCCAAAGAAAACTCTGTTGTTTAAGAAAAGTCTTCTCAACAACAGTGAGAATTTTTCCACAGTTAATGAGGATCTTAGGGTGACAGAGACGAATATGTTCATTTTAAACAGCCCAGAGGCAGGATCCAGTAAGCATATTCAGCTCTCACCAAGCAGTCTTAACAGAAATGGCTTCCTCGACTGGTTTGAATCAGCCTTGTAGAAACCAATCTATCGGTAATTCAGACACACTGAGATCAGCCAATTCTGTGTTCCAGAGAGCATAGCCGCTGTACTATAGCTGTTACAAATCATGTCTTTCTGTCTGTTGTTCATTTTAAATGAGTCAGTATAATATACATAGAGGAGATGTATTTGTGACTTTATACATGAGATATGTCGTGATATAGATTATATATATAGGAGACACATGTCAGTGCCCTTTCTTCGCAAAATATAAATAACTTACTTGAATGAATTATACTTGTGGTATTTTAATAAAGTAGATTCTCCAATAATTCAGGCATGACACTGAAATCCGCATTTCAACATGAGGTAAGAACTACAGTAATTGATACATACATATCAGATTATATCTATATTATGTATAACATATATTTACACCGATTACATATCAATTAGCTAATTGACAAGTATTTTGCTTAATTTCAACTATAATGATACAGATTAATTTTCTAAGTGTTTAAAGATGTGTTATTGTATTTATAGCTGTAAGTACTGGTTTAACTTCATAAAGAAAAGCATTGTATCTTTTTTCATTGGAACTAGGTAGGCCATGATTGCTAATTTCATTTTTCACAGATATGGTTTCTGTGAATAGACTATTACTTATTCTACGTTCTCAACATGCCTAGGTTAAAAAATAGTTTTCATTGTCCAACATTTCTTTCCATGTAAATCATAAAGAGAACTGGGGTTGTGAATTTCAGTGCATGTGTTTGCAGGTGTTTTTCTCCCATGTACTATGAAAAGAGGGGTTCTTCCTTGTGATTAGAAATAGCACAAAACATCTAGAAAAATGTTTATAGAAAGTAAATCTTAGGGCTGGAGAATTAGCTCAGTGGTTCCAGTGTCTGCCACATAAGCACAAGGTCCAGAGTTCAATCACCAGCACCATACACCACAGTGCCATGCGTGGTACCTCACACCTGTAATCCCAGCCCTCGGGAGGCAGAGGCAGGAAGACTGCTGAGTTTGAGGCTTGCCTAGGCTACATAGTGAGCTCAGGGAAGGCCTGAGCTGCAAAGCAAGACCCTGACTCAAAAATTAGAAAGGAAAAGAAATCTTAGATGGCTTTAAGTAAGAATAATGCAGAGTATTTTAATCCACAAAGCTAAAAACTTCAACTTGAAATGCCAAACCCTGGGACAGTGGATTTGTATGATGCTTTTATGATCCTCACCTTACTTAAGACTTGAATATTTGTCAGTGTATTATATATTATAGTTAGTTTGTACTCATTGATCATATACATTTTAAATACAAAGAAGATCATTTTCTAGTTCTAGTACAACTTATTTTAATACATGGTACTTACATCCTAGAAATTAGCTCTCAAAAAGTTAGCATTAAATGAAAAAAATCCTCTTTTGTGTTTATTATGTACTGACACACAAATAAGCATTTATTTTATAAATGGAAGCAATTCTTTTCTTAAGGATGTAAGCCACCATATGAATATACTGTTTTATTTTATTAGTAGGATTTACAGGTTTGAATAATTGTTCCTAGGATTAGGCTTCCTCTCTGTGTATGATATTTTTAGGTAGTAATTATTACTGTGATGACTGAGGCATTTGGTTTTTTCATAAGGTAAATACGCTGAAATGTTCCATGTCAGAAAAGCCAGCCCACTAATATTGCTCTACAATAACCTAAGAGATTATCACTAGGCTAAATCCATAGATAATATGGAAAATATTTTCAGATTACTGTCACTTTAAAAATTTCCATGTAATTTTAAATGTAGACTAGATTTGTAGAATAATTTATGAGTTACTAATTATGACAGGCTGTGTCACAAAATGTTTGATAAAGTGTTGCATAATTGAATGGCACAGCCTTATATACCAAGTCTTGTATACCTTATATCCTTGCATTGCCTTTTAGAGATATATGTAGCATGAGTCCTAGTTTTGGAATTTTATCATGTTTACTTATGTGAAAGCAAATTATATGACCCATTTGTGCTAAAACCACTAATTAATCATTTTTACATGAGAAAATAAGACAGTTGTGTATTTCAATTTGAAAGAAATATATGAGTCTGTGTTCATTCCATTGTACATGTTACATTTTCATAAGAAAAAAAGCACATAAAAGCCTTGGACATGTAATATGAAAATTAAGATGAATACTCTTCAGTACGCATTCATGAAGTGATATTAACCAATAAGGCCTTGAGATTCCCACAGGAGAACTATGGTGCTGCTTTCTGGTTATGCTGTGTTTGTGTTCATTTTGATCACCTCAGAGTTGGTATTTAGTAATAGGACACAGCACATGAGCCAAATTACCTCCAGTCTCATAAACGTTTATGAAGCAAGGCTGGGGATAAAGCTTCATTGTTAGACATTCCTGGGAGCCAGGCGAATTTAGTGATAAAACAATATTAAATTAATGGAACACTGAGAGAAGAAAAAGCCTGAAAAAAATAATATATCCATGACTGGTTTTCATAGAGGAAAAGAAATTCCTTCTAAATTTTTAAATAAGTAATTTTTATTCAAAGTCTTTGTGAAAAGAAATAGAGGTGCTGTAAAAGGGTAGATGTGTTTTACATATATTTGTATAAGTAGTTGTAAAACTGGATCATGACTTGGTAAACAGGCTGTTTTAAAATGTATGATAAAGCATTGCATAATTGAGTGACATAGCCTTACAGCCAAGTTTTACAGGGATCCTTATCCTTGTATTGCCTTTTGGGGATATAAGTAGTATGCTTATTATTTTTGGAATTTTATCTTTGCATCTGGAAATGTCAAATTCATCTGAATTACAGTTTTCATGGGACTCTTCTAATCTGCTTCAAGATGCATTTCACCGTTACAGTGTAATATTTAGAGTGGCATTACCACAACCCATGCTTGCTTTCTAAATACTTGGCAAAGCCTGAAAATGTAGGAACAAAATCATGTCATTTTCAAATGGCCTCTTGATTTAAACAATAAATAAGTAAAAATGATAGGCATATGTGTATATTTTCTGTAATAGGAAAAGTAAACCATGTCTTCTCTTTCTTTTCAACCCTCTGACACTTCCCTTCTGACCATGTAGGTTTACTCTTTATACGTCAGTTCCCCAGCAGACAACAACTAGGTTTCCTATAATGCATTGGACTCCAACACTGAACACCTGCAGATAGTAACAGTTCCTACAGATACAAGCTCAGTCTCATATGCCTGCCCCCTAGTCCATGTACTAGTTGCAAATCTGTATCTAGGACTTCAGACAGATTGGCTATTATTAACTGCGAGTTCTACTCCTGCCTCCAGCAAGAATACTTCTAAGAATGGCTCAGAACTTACCAAAACACTTTGCTCCCCATTTCCAATTTGTTAGAATGGATATTGGAAGTACAGAAAACAACAGCCAGATGAAGACACACACGAGAGGTCCCTAAGTGTGGAGTTGAACTGTTTCTTCTTCCACATACAGATGTGCGTCAGGGTCTAGATGTACTTCAGCCCTAGTCGGGGTGTTTCATGGAGGCTTAATGCTGCAATGGGGACAGATTTAGTCATTGACTGCTGAGGATCAGCTTACCCTCCAGCGGCTCCTGCTCACCACACCCTGCAAGTTGAGAGTAGGCGGAAAGCTCCGGCTGTTTTCTCAGATGGCTGGTTTGCTAGACAACCAATCTCCATCCTGAAATTATGTAGTAGTTCCCTCCACACTGGCCTCCTAAACTTCACACACACAAAAGTACACCAATTCGGGGATGATGAGGAGATATGGACCAGGAAACAGGAACCAAGACAAACTGTAATCAGTGATGTCATACATCACAATTTAACCATCTTAAAAGTATTCATATATCTTAATATCCAGTCATCCATTCCCTGTAGAAAACATAGTTATTTAGGAATCAAACAAAATGCCAACATCATTTTAAGGAAGAAAGAGAGCAGCAGTAATAATGGAAAAATTATAGCTGAGCAAACAGGTGAATGAAACAAGATAAAAGGAATTTAAAGTTCAGAGAACCTCAGGAAGAGTAGGTACAAAGAACATCAAACAGAAGATCATCCTGTTCAAGTAGCTGAAAACCAAAAAAAAAAAAAAAAAAAAAAAAAAAAAAAAAAAAAAAAAAAAAAAAAAAAAAAAAAAAAAAAAAAAAAAAAAAAAAAAAAAAAAAAAAAAAAAAAAAAAAAAAAAAAAAAAAAAAAGGAACATCTAAAAGCAGCCCTAGAAAAAGCCAACACATCAGCCACAGAACCTAAGGTGACATCTCAAAAGAAAGTCTGAGTCCAGAACAGAGCGGGAAAATTGTCATGGGAATTTTTCCTGAAAGTTACCTGGGAAAAAGCATTTGGACATACAATACATGAATCAATTCTTCACAAGCAAGTGCACACTGACAACTATTTTATAGAAACATCTTCAAGTTGAAAGAATATCATCAAGTGAAAGTACAGAAAAAGACACAAGTATATAGAAAAAGAGTTATACGGGACACTAAGTGTGTGTTACATGTGCATAAATATAACAGATTATTGATTATTTAAAAACAAAGGCAACAATGCCTTTCGGGGCTTACATTTCCAATATATACATCCAAATTTGTTCTTTAGTAAAATTTCATAAATTCTACAATCCTATAAATTTGCACAAAAACTTGTTCTTTTTGAAGAAATTGTTAAGAGTTTAGGTTTCAGTAGAAATTTTTAAAGATCAGAAACTCTTTTAGAAAATTATATATATGCACACATATAGGACATATGTACTCATGTAATATGCATTCATATGTGTGGAGATACAGAGAGGAGCAGTGGCCTGTCGAACTGCCACTCTCAAAACAGTTCGCCTCACAATTAAATGCACAAGCACCACAGGATCCAGCTTACCCACTCCAAGGATTTTACTGAAGAGAACTGTAAAAATAAATTCCCACTAAAATTTGTACACGAATTTCTACAACAACTTTATTTGCAGTAGCCAAAAGGTGAAAGCAACCAAGATGTTCATCAGGGTTGAATGGACAATGAAATGACGTATTTCTGTGTAATGGAATATTATCAAACTGTAAAGCAGAGCAGATTTCTGGCACGTTCTTCCCTATGGACAAGACTGAGAAACATTAACTCAGTGAACGATCCAGTCACAATCGTATGTTCTGTGATTCCAGTCAGATGAAAGTCCGGAGCAGGGAGATTTCTGAAGACAGCAGATTGGTGGCTCCTCAGCTGTGGAAGGAGGGAAGGGGGATGGGGGGCTATCTAAAGTGGGTGTGGTTTCTTTTTCAGGCAATGAACATTTTATGCTAAGTGAAGTAAATCACACACAGAAGGTTATCTCATGGCTCTCTTAAATAAGAAAACCAAGTTGAAAATAAAAATGGAATATTATTCTGCCTTAAAGAATGATAAGTTTGAGTTGTTTATACTCAAATGGTTGTACTTGCAGGACATACTCATAAGTGAAATAAATAGGTCACAGATGTATAAATATTGTATCTGTTCTCTGTATGAGAAACAAGATGTGGCCTAAAGCTAGAATGTATGATGGATATTTTGAAATGGAAAATATTCAAAGGGGAATGTAGAGGAGTGGGTACTGAGGGGTAAAGAAAAATGTGATGGTAATTTAAAAAGTGAAACAAAGCTTATGTATTTAGGGGGTGAGGTTTGTGGGCCAGGTAGGGGAATGGGAAAAAATGAGAAATCGTTTCATATAATGGTACAAATTCCCAATATGGAGTGTGATCATGATGTGTATATACACTGTACCAATAAAGATAAATTTTTAAGAAAAGGAAAATAAAAGATAGATGACAGGAAACCAAGAGGTAGACTTTATGGAGATCAGAAGGGGATTATGGGATTGAGGGGAAAGGGAGGACCAACAGGGGAAGTGGAAGTGAAAATGGTTAAAATGTAATATGTAAAGGTGCCCATTCCCATAATGAATTAGCTGTGTTGATGGTTGGCACGTTTTGTTTTGTTTTGTTTTGCTGTGGTACCAGAAATTGGTGACCTTGAGCTTGCCATGCAGACACGGCACTGCTGAGCTATGTTCCTGGGCCACATATCTTAGAATACACTGAAAATGACTGTAATCTGAATGAGGGAATTAGATAGAATTTGAATTATATCTAAATTTTTTTTCTGAAAATCAATGAAATGAAAAGCATATGCAATAAAAACAAAGTCAACTTGACATCAATATAAAATAAAATCTCAATGCACATAAAGGCAACTACTTTGGTATGACAAAAATTTCTACGATAAACTATATCAGCTAATTTTCCATTCAAAAAAACATTCAACAACTTCCACTGAGATTGAAAAAAAACAGGTTTGTCTAATGCCATCACTTTGAATTAATATTACAGGTAGGGGCTGGAAATGTAGTTCAGTGGTTCCAGCACCTGCCTAGTGAGAGCAAGGTCCGTGATTCCATCACCAGTAACCACATACAATAGCGTGCATGGTGGCTCGAGCCCACCAGCAATCAGTACCACACACCACAGTGCCGGGCTTGGTGGCTCATCCTGTAATCCCAACACTTGGGAGGCAGAGGCAGGAGGATGGCTGGGTTCAAGGCTTTCCTGGGGTACACAGTGAGCTCAGGGCCAGCCTGAACTACAAAGCGAGACCCTGTATCCAAAAATAAACATAAAAATTGTACAGGTAGATTCCCCAGCACATGAAAGAGAAAGAATTGCTGTTACAAAGGTTAGAAACCAGAAATGAAACTGTGATTATTCGTAGACTGTGTGATTGTGAACATAGAAAAATTTAAAAATTCTAAGAATGCTATTAGAATTAATAGATGAAATGAAGAATATTGGTGAATATAACACTGTTACACAAAATTAGCTATTTTTATGTAAAATCAATGCAGTTAACAATGAACTTTTTAAAGTGTCAACTATGATACCACCAAAATACATCAGATATCTCAGAATAAATCTAACTAAAATATTCTGGACCTGAGCACTGAGAAATTATATCTCTGAAAGAAATTAAAGAAGGATCTAAATAAATAGGAAGATACGCCACAGTCATGAATTGGAAGACTCGCTATGTGTAAGATGTGGTGTCTCTCCATTAGACGTAACTATCCATTCGAAATCACATTGAAATCCCACCATGCTTTTTGGTAGAAATTTACAAGCTGCTTTCAAAATGTCTATAAAAATGCTAGTGAGATTGAAGAACAAATTAGGAATTACTCTACCACATCTCTGCCTTCCCAGATGGACGTAACAATAAGAGAGTTTGCCCTTTGAGTACCAGTATTTAATAATGTGATTTATCTTAAAAGCACTTTGACAAATGTATGGTTTCCTGAAGCGTGATAAGGTTAGCTTTACCATTCAGTGGAAATGAAACAGTCTTTCTAATGGAAACGTGTTGGTCAGTGGTGTAACCATGTGGTAAAGGAGCCGCAATCTTGATTGTACATCATGCATGTCCACACACACACTAATGTGAAACGGAATCATAGATCTCCACACAAAAGCCAAAGCCCAAACAAGAATGTCTAAAGGTAATATAAATATCTCAATCATCTGTGAATAGATAATGCTTTCCTGTATATATAAAGGTCACTGGCCATTTATAAAGTGGTTGATCAAATAAAGCACCCTAAAACTAAGAATTTCAGTTCATCACAGAACAATTCTGAGAATGAAAACCAAGCCATCTGTGGACAGAAGACATCTATAACAGTTACATCTGGTGCAGAACTCGTGCTCAGGATATATCAAAGCTCCTCCCTATGAAACAATAAGGTAAAAAGTTGACAGATTACCTAAACGTGAGAAAAATGAATTAAAATAGCGCTTCAGAACAGAGGGTTTCCAAATAGGTAACATGCACTAAAAGGCATCCACCAGCATTATTCATCAGAAAAATATTAAAATTATGATGCAACAAAATCACCAGAATTGCTAAATTAAAACTATTGAGAATATTCTGTGTGTGGAGGGATGTGGACAGAAAGAGCTCTTGTATGTTACTACTGAATTTACAGAAGAATTCTCATCTATTGTGTACCAATTTTGAAAAATGTGCTCTGAAGTCTTACTAATATGAAGCCTACAGACACACCGCATAGCATTCCCCTTGTGGGTGTGTAGCCAAGAGATGTAATGCTGGTTTTCCCCTACTAAGAAGACATGTGTGAGAATGTTAAAAGCAATAACAACCACAGACTGGAGCAGCTTAAAGATCCATCACCAGTAGGATGGATAAATAAATTGTAATCATAGGATAGACCATAGCCCTGAAATGGTAAGAGCTTAGATGAATCTCATGGACATCATAAAAAGCAAAATAGCCGGGTGTGGTGGCTCACGCCTGTAATCCCAGCACTCGGGAGGCAGAGACAGGAGGATTGCTGAGTTCGAAGCTTGCCTAGGCTACATAGTGAGCTCAGAGCCAGCCTGAACTACAAAGTGAGACCCTGTCTCAAAAAAAAAAAAAAAGCAATGAAGAATACATATTGGGTATTCAAGATACTTGTAATTGAAAAACACACAGTTAATCATGAATGATAGAGGTTAGAACATTGACCACATTTGGAGGGAAAATAGTAACTAGATGGAAGTATAAGTAAGCCTGAGCTTTCCTTCATTTGTGTGGTGTGGTGTGATGTGCTGTGTACGTGCGTGTGCGTGCATGCGTGCGTGCGTGCATGCGTGTGTACGTATGTATGTACGTGGTGGCAGTAACTATGAACTTACTGTCTGGAAATGTGTGTAAGTTACCCTTCAGCAGAGCAAAAAGGTCCCAGGAAACACAGCTCTTCCTGTGTTCCTGTTTCCAGCCACCACTGTGCAGCTGTAGTTTCTCCACTTAGTGTAAAAAGGATATATTTGGTAAGTGTTTAGAATGGGAAACCCAGTGATTTTCATATCCAAATTTAACTCTTATTCTTAAATATTTACTATGGTCTTCTCAGAATCACAAACAGTCCATGAAGACTTAACCTTCCCCTTGGATGTAGGAATGATTTTTCCCTCTGCACGACTTCCGTTTTACTTTTAACCAATGCTTGTTTTATTTTAATCTCTTACCCGTCCATTTAAGCAATAAAAATATTACAGTTACATAGGACTAAACCATTCAACATTGACATACATAAAGAAAGCTTGATTTGAATAGTATGTCTGGTGAAAAATGTTTTATTTGCATTCTCTTGTACAATTTCCTTACAGAACACTACATTTTTTATTGATATAATATGTTTTGTCACGCATCAGAAACACTTGGTTCATTGATATATTGCTGCCGCTGTTTCTCTGACATTTTATGCCCTTTGGGGCCAATAGCGGCTCTCCATTGGCATGTCCCTCGGGAGCTTTATATCAGTATAATTAATTCTCATCTTAAATCTTGCCACCTGCTGTCAGCCACAAAATAGCTAGGAAAGTTGATGTGCCAAAAGCCTGTGGGCCTGGTGACAAAGTGATGAGTGTGAATTTGAGGCTTGAGCACTCTCCTTTTTCCTAATTGTGCAGCCTGGGCCCTGGAACACCTGTCAGTCATGCCCCCGGGGAGGCCCCGCCAGCAGAGCAGGGGTGAGTCTGCGGATGTGCGTGGTTCCAGGCCCATGGGGAGCCAGAGAAAGAAAGGCACTCTCTCCCCTGGGGGACCTGCTATTCATCTACCGTCTGTAGCCAGGACCGACCTGAAGTGCACAGTAGAGATGCTCTGGGAATGGATGAGGAACATCGGAAAAAAATGGAAATTCCTTCATCTGATGCCTGAAATAAAATCAGAGATTGATGATAGTTATTTTGAAATAGCTCAAGTAATTCAATTTCACACCCTGTTTTTAAGTAGCAAAATTATACCATATTATTCCTTTCCTAGTTATTTGCATGCTAGATTTGCTTTTAAATTATGGATGAGTAGAGATTAATGGTAAAAAGGTAGCTATTCATTTATGGAAACACAGATCTCTTTGTTGACATGGAGTCTGTGGACCCACTTTGGGGCCAAGATGCTACAACGGCCACACGGGGTGACCTCACACTCCCCGGGGCTGACCCACACTCTTGGAGTCTCTGTTGAGATAATTTGATTTTCATAAGAAAAATGCCTAGCTTATAACAGAAATGATCTTGGCAATTTCTCTTCTTTACCCCCCCCCCAACACACTTTTCTTACTTATCCTCCATGGACAGCTTAATTTGGTTTTAGTTAAGTCTCTTACACTCTGTGAGCTTTGTTTATCTCTCCTCTAAGTTTTGGATAAACACACCTTACCCTGTCAGCTTATTAGAAAGAATAAATGGGTACAAACCACTTGGCATATGGTAAATGCCACGCAAATGATTGCTCCCAGTTTGGGCTTTAGTTGGAAACTGTTTAAAAGGAACTAAATTGGATCCAGAAATGTGCACTTCACAAGAAACCAGCGGAAGAAATGGATAAAGTCATTTTGGGACGGGGTGACGGATGGGTGAAGCACAGATGAACGGAGACTGGGGGGGGGAGGCAGACTCACACCCCTCAGTAACCCAGTCGAGTGGGCTCGGCCTGCACAGGGATCACTGCACTGTGAAGGCTCGTGCTCTGGCTCCTTTGGTAAAATGGACCCTCACAACAGACTCAAGTTGCCCGTGTTCCAGCATTCTTCAAGAGCTCATAAACTGTTTCTGGGTGGCCAGACATATAATTCATTAGATAATATTAGAGCTGGATTATAGTTCTGGATGCCTATATGTGTTAACAAAACTCTCTAAACCACCCAGACATGTAAGAATACAGTTGTGATAACCAACAAAGAAATGATGAGAATTCTAGGTTAACGTTGTAGTTGTGGAAGATGCTGTCCTATTGGTCTCAGTCTTTCTTTAGTTGGCGTGTGTGTGTGTGTGTGTGTGTGTGAGTGTGTGTGTGTGTGTGTGTCTGTCTGTCTGCATTTCTCCAGTTGGGTCTCACTGTCATAAGAAAACTGGAGGATTAGCAGAAACAGAACAGAACATTGTACCTGACCCTGTATGTCTCGTGTGGCATAGGGAGGATGTGTTTGATGGGCGTTTAGGATCAAACCTTTTTTAAAATTTATTTTATCTTTATTGGTACATTGTATATACACATCATGATCACGCCTTTTGGAAAATCAAGGTTGATATGAAACACGTATATGGTCAGGATGATTTCTTTATTAGACTCGCTGAGTTTGTGCGTAGTTCAAAAATATTTCCATCCAAAGAAATTTTAAGAAAATAATGAAAGAGGCAAAAGCTCATCTGTCACTTTTGACAGTAAGACACACGGTATTTCTTGTGGATTCAAGCTTCACTGAGCTTTTGAATTTTTTCTGTGTTAGCGGATATTTTCAGCTTCCTGAGAAGCCAGGAAGAAGAGCCCCTCTGAGTCATGGTCTCAGTCTTACTGCCTTGACTTTGTAAGAGTGTTATACAGAGTTCCAAGTGTGGAGTAAGCTCTCGCTCGTTAGATGCTCCGCGCCTGAGCAAGAGAACACACGGGGGGGGGGGGGTGCCAGAATCGTTAACAGTTTGTGTAGATCTTGTACATTTTTGAAGTCTAAACATATGCAAGTCGTCAGAATGCCCTAAGAAGTTCACACTCTTAATCCTGTCGCAAATTCTTTACTAAGAAAGAAAAATGAACAGCCAGCTTAAATGTGGTCTTAAGTGTTCCTTTTGCAGAAGAAAAGTTATTTTACAGTTTTTTTTAAAAATCTGCCTCTGTAGTTAAAATGGATAAAGGTCGATGAGTTTAGTAAGGTCACCATTACACTTAACATTACAATAGAGAAAATTGTCCCATTGTTAATAGTGATTGTGTTCTAGAAAGAGTATGATTTTAAAACATATTCCCACATGTGAATAATATTACTTTATGGGTTTTTTTAATTCTATAAGCAATATGTTGGATTTCAGTATGCTTTTAATTAAAATTGTACTCATCATCTATACAGTAGCATGACACCATGTGTGAGGGTGAAAGAAGGTTAATGAAGTACAAAAATGTATTTTTTTCTAAATTAAACTATGCAGAAATCATGCTGAAATGCACTGAATTATTTTTTATTTAGTCAAAGTAAAATAATGTTAGGGTCTATAATTTTTTTCAGATCATCATAGCCATAGAGTTTTTACATAATTTTGTTTTATAAAATGGCTTAAATTAAAACAGTGACATAGGTGATTGTATTCTAGAGAATAAGTTGACATTCTATTGTTCATTGGCCTGTTGCATGATTTCACTCTGGTGATTTTTTCAGCCCACATTACATTAGATAAGGAAGAGAAGCCAGTTTAAAGCCTTCACAATAATGTCCGAATAGTCAGGGTCCAAATTCCGCTGTGATAACTCAGACAGAGACTTTCCTGTCTATGGCTAGTAGGACTTGGTCCTTCTGTTGCTCATACCCTTCACCTAACTCTTAGCGCTAGTTTTCTTTTTTTCTTTCTCACATCCTTTGTGACTTCTGCATGTTCAAGCCCTCGGAACCACCTAGTTGCTTTTGAGCAAGGTGCTTAGATGCAGCCTGCGTGATTAGAACAAACTCTCCTTCCAGCTGCAACTAGCTAGCACTTTGGATGAGCTGATAGCAAGCAAAGGCGCCCCTTTGGATCCCTAAATGTGGCATCACTCAATTTACTTCATGTAGACTTCCATTTGCTAGTGTCTACAATCTGCCCTTCTATTATTTTCAGTACGGTTTAAAAATACAAGGGTACTCTTGAATACCTGGTACTTACACCTCATGAAGGGATCCCCGTGGGTCCCTAGGCCTCTAAGTGGTGCTCTACTATATCCAATGAGTATCTTTGAAGACTTAATAATTGGTCACTCCTGAGAAGCACATCCTTTATCCTAAAGTTCCTAGTGAGTACTTTTCCTCCATCGCCTTCCACATGTATGTCTCACTTGTTTCCCAGAATCACAATTCACCCCATTTTCCTGGTCACCGATTAAATTACTGGAACTTTCCAGTAATGTTTAATGTAGGCTTCCTTTTTAAATTCTGCCCACCTGCCCAGAAACCAGCAGCCCACTGTAGGAGTAATTTACTTTCTCTAACACTCTGGCAGAGTTACACACCAACTCCACTTTTTTGCCCACTTTACTGGAGATACATCTCCATTTCCTTACCTTCCTCTTAATTTTTCTATAAATCAAAAATGGCTCTAAAAATAAAAGCTCCTTTAAATGACAAACTTATCTCATAGCAATCAACTTTCATTTCTAAGTCATACATGGTCTTATGCTCTTCCAGTTTTTCCCTGCAGCCTCTTCTCACCACAAACAAGAATGAGAGATATCTCTGCAAACTCAGGATGATTAGAAATATTTGTAATAACAGAGCATTTTGTAAACGGCAATATAAGACTATCTCCTGAAGGAATGGGGTGTGAGTCAGCCTACATACAGGAAGGGTCCTCTTAAGGGTTGGCTGTGGACATCAGTGTCTCAGTGGGTCTGAAAGACAAGGAAAAGGCTGTATGAATGAGAGAGTGGGCCGAAGGACATGGAAGCCAGAGCAAGAGCGAGTAGAACAGCTTCGGCAGCAGCCAAGTAGGAGCTTTCTAAACCTCCTGACATCCTAGCAGTGGCGTGGCATCAATGCTAGATTTCTCAGCAAGCGACCTTCCTCTGTTACAATGAATATCATGTTCTGTGAACTATGGCATTACTCACTTGAAATATATCATAGCAAGGCTAGAGCTGTGTTTATTAGACTACTTATGCACACTGGGAATTTATTATGGAATGGGAATTTTGAAATCTTGGAATAATTGTGTTGTGACCGAAAGCCACTTGGTCTAAATAATGCAGGAATAAAAGATGAGTACCATATGTGTTCTGTTTTCATGTAACTGACAGTCTAAAATAGTTAAAAAGTCAGAGTGGGTTAAATTTTTATCGCTGCCAGCTTAGTAGTTTTCTAAATATATGACTTTGGGGTCTCTTTCTCTATAAAATGTGGATAATTTACAAAAACAAACAAACATGTACACCTATTGTGAGAACTAAATTTTATGCATAGTTGGGTCCAAAGGACTGACAACCATCATTCAGCACCATGGCCTACTTAGCCATGAGTTAACTTACAACAATCTTGCAACCATTGGAATCCTATACAGCTCCTGATGAGCTTTTCATGTTCTGTTGTATTGAAATCCGTCCGACATCATGCATCGTGATGGGTCTAGAGTGTGACTCTGGTGCGAGCTTGTTATTGTTGGTCTATCTCTCTGCCATGGAGGTCTGTCCGTGGGGTCATCTCAGTCAGCAGGAACCCTCCGTGACCATTTGTAGCATTTGTAATATATTGCTGTAGTTCTATCATACGGGCAGTGCAAAAGTGAAATTGCACTTACCTATTGTGCCTCTTGCTATTTTCAGATTTTAGGGTGTGTTCTTCATAGCCTACATCTGGGGCAGCAGGGCAATGTGAGAGTCCAAAGATGAGACACCAAGCGGTGACTACCGTGGTGGTTACCATTAGTAACAAGGCACAGGGTGAAAGATTTTAAGTTATGCTTTCTGAAAATTTTACTCCTGAACTTCAAGTTCCTTTTTCCTGTATGAAGCATTTTTCTACAAATGTACACTTTTGAAATTAGTCTTCACCTATTATTTCTCTCTAAAACATATAAAGTAAGTGGAAAGAAATTGGCAGTGTCTTGACAAATGCAGAGTGCTGGTGGGCTATCTACTGTACTCAAGTGAAATAGCTCTAGGTCTGTTCTCCCATTTGTCCAAAGTCAAGATCTCCAGGGGGATTTAAAATGTGCACTCAAATGTTGCCTGTATTTTAGTAACTGATGAGAATAACAGGAAATTCATGATCAGAATGTCTATGAATTATACACAGGAACCCAAATATATGTTTTCATGACTTATAGGGAAAGAAGAAATTGTGAATTATATTATCCACTATTATATTTTATGAATGCATTTCCCTTAATAAATTGCCAAA
>PVIC010029509.1:0-22459 GCA_004025085.1 Thryonomys swinderianus
GAACATGTGGACTCCATACTACTTGGACAGAAATAGTAATTTCTGGAAATTTGGAGAGTAACACTGGAGACTTGAAAAAAAGCAGCCTGTGGGCTAGAGATTTTGCTCACTGGTTCAGTCCTGAGTTCCATCCCCGGTAACCACATAGAACAATATCAGGCACGGTGACTCACGCCCACCAGCAATCAGTACCACATACCACAATGCAGGGGGCGGTGACTCACGCCTGTAGTCCCAGCACTCGGGAGGCAGAGGCAAAAGGATTGCTGTGAGTTTGAGGCTTGCCTGGGCTACATAGTAAGCTCAGGGCCAACCTGAACTACACAGTGAGACCTTGTCTCAAAAAAAAAAAAAAAATTGAGGCAGACTGTATTTCACAGCTATGGGGGAGGGGTACACTAAAACCAGTAGCACAGTGTGCAGGATTATTAATAAAGTGCCCTGAACTGCCAGGAAGGTGCAATCTCACAACCCTATTTGCAGGCAGTAGGATTTCTCCTGATCATCTGCATGTGTCTTTATAAAAACCAAACAGGTTTGGGGTTCCACAACCAGATTTTTCTCCTTGTGGGGTGAAGAAGGACCCTGCAGAGGTAAATGCAGAGCCAAGCACTTTAAGAAATAAGCACCAGCTCCAGCTCTTTATTGCCTCAAGATCTAATTTATATGTGAAATGAATTAGGTGCTCAGTGTGTTAATCCACAGTATTAATAAATAGTGGCCTGATTAGAACTGATAAGTGTTACAAGAAGTGGTTTGTATATTTGTCATTTTTTTTTTTTGGTGGTTCTGGGGATTGAACTCAGGCCCTTGTGCATCCAAGGTTGGTGCAGTACCACTTGAGCTAAATCCCCAGCCCTGTATGTGTGTCATTTTTGGAAGAAAGTGAATTTATCTGACGCATGATAATAAAATAGGAGAGGAACGCAGTATTCCTGAGGAATGAATGCTCCATTGTGTCTCTCCCGGGGACCAAAAGCAGGTTTTTCTCACTTATCTACAAGAAGACTATGCTTTTGTCTGTCTCTGCTTCTCCTAGTCTGTCCATGGGCCCAGGTCAGAAGGATCCAGTTGCTTGAGTTGTGTATTCTCAACAGAGCTCAGAAGCTTTGCCTAGATGAGTAAAGAGGCTGCTTCAAGTAAGATATTCTTGACATATACAGTTTAAAGGAGACAATTTGGACCATACTTTCAGATTTTGCTCTCCATGGTCTACTAGCTCCAAAGTAGAGACATCCCAGCTGAATGGTAAGGCAAAGAAGCGTCTCTCCCCTGTAGGCTTCTGGGAGACAGAAAGAAAGCCAGAGTCCCAATGTACTTCTAGGTACCATGACCTCTAGGACCTGTTTCCTCCAACTTGATCCCACCTCCTAACAGCATATCTAGCTGTGAACTATTCATCAACAGACCAATCCATTGATAGGTCAGCACTTTATGATCTACCTGCCCCGCCCAATGCCTCACATCTGAACACAGGAGGCTTTTGGTGGATTTTTTTTTTAAAATCTCAGCCATTATTTCCCTTCCAGATAAATAATTGAGGGTGGGCTTATTATCCTCCCTTCCCTCTGTTTTAGCATGTTAAGAAGAGATAATCATGGTTTCTCCCTAATGTGGTTGGTATGAAGATTAAATAAGTCATTGTATGTATATAGAATAGAGTTTGCAGCATGGAAAAGCTCAGTGAAAATCCTCTGACCTAACCATAATGTGGCAGGGCTGTGTGGGTCAGTGTTGACCTGTTTGTCTCAGGTGCACTTTCCACGCTCTGCTCTCTCACTGGCCTCCCAAGAGGTTCTTTTTCTTCCCAATAGGACCTAAAGCAGAGATAAAAGATCTGAACAAAATACTTGCATAATGCAAGAGAGAGAGAGAGAGAGAGAGAGAGAGAGAGAGAGAGAGAGAGATTTGGACACATGTTTTTTAGAGAGGCAGAGTGTCTCTCACATGCTTCCAAAGCCTAAATCAGTACTTTCAAGTATTTCCTAAAATAATTTTTACAAAACTACATGCCTTCCTCCACATTTTATGTTTCATGGCTAAGAGTGTTCACACCTATGGGGATGAGGTACACTAAAACCAGTAGCACAGTATGCAGGGTTATTAACTAAGTGCCCTGAACTGCCAGGAAGGTGAGATTTCACATCCCTATTTGCACCATTTGCCTATTCTTCGCATGTGATAAATATGAATGTTTTAAAATAGTATGCTGGCACTCATTAATGTCCAACAAAACATAAAAGGATATCACAACTAAAAAAGTATAATTTCATCTTGACATTTAAGAATATATCTTTTGGGCCGGAGGGTTAGCTCAGTGGTTCTGGCGCCTGCCTTGCAAGTGCAAGGACCTGAGTTCGATCCCCGGTTACCACATATAATGCTGGGCGTGGTGACTCATGCCCACCAGCCATCAATACCACATACCACAATGCCGGACGTGGTGGCTCACGCCTGTCATCCCAGCACTCGGGAGGCAGAGACAGGAGTATTGCTGAGTTTGCGGCAGCTTGCCTGGGCACCATAGTGAGCTCAGGGCCAGCCTGAACTACAAAGCAAGACCCTGTCTCCAAAAAGCAAAAGAATTTATCTTTTACTTTACCCCATTGAGTTTATATTTCCATACTTTACTACAATTTCATTTTAACATAATCTATTTTTATGCTTCAAACCCTAATTGATCATTCCCCAATTATTCTTTGCAAAGAAAAAATGTACAAAATAGAAAAAGTTACTTGATTGAAGGATTAAAACCTTAACTTTTTCCTGACCTGAGTCACTAGCATTATTGCAGGTCATAATAAATATAATATTAATATATAACCATTAAAACATTAGAATAAAAAATAGTAAAGTTTTACATATTATCTCAACAGCATTAGTGTTTTTTAACATTAGTTTTTGTCCTTGTGAATATAGAAGAAATCAATATCGTGACATACAGTTCAGCATAAATTTAGTGTGAATTGTTTTGTTTTGTTTTTTACTTAGAGAAATTATTTTCATATAAATCAACAAAGAGAAAGATAAGAGCTTTTTTTTGTCCATAGATATACCAGTTAGTTCAGTAAATGTCAGACTTCCCATCACAAGGCAGTGATCTACCATCAGTAACCCTCATCTCTGAAGGGTAAAATCACAGAGATACACAGTCCAAATGGATTTCAAACCATTTTAAATCAAGTTGTACTTCAAATCCTGAAAATGATTTGTTGTCCAGTAACAACTGTCCATACTTTCCCAGTATCTGAGATGTAACCCAAAATGACTTTACAAACACATACATAATTACTACATACACACTCACCCTTTTAGAGTTATCATGTTTAACTCAATATGCCCAAAGAAAAAGTTAGGAAAAATATCTTTTTTTAAATGTTATGCCATTTTCCACTTTATAATGCAATGTTTTTACTAAATTATTTATTTTATTATATGCTTTAACTATAGCTTTATCAGTGTATTGGTATTACAGAATTAACGAACCTAAATTGCAGAGAATATCTACCCTACAATCTAATTAGCAAAGTACCCCTAACTTTGTCATTCAGTATGATATAAAAGTTTTATTTTAATGTTTAAATTCAAAAATATCCATACATTTCTCAAGTTATGATAAAACCTGTGAGAAATCAAATTATGAAGAAGTAATTATAAACAGGTATTGGAATTAAAATACTGTTTAAAATTATTAAAATGTTAAAACACAATACAATAAACTAGAATGTTATAATTTAACTTATTAATATTCCAGTGAATTATCTAGCTTACACTGTAAAATATTTACAAAACAGGACAGGTAAGACTTGGAGATCCTTCTGTACATGTGAAAATGTATCAATTAACTACTAAGAGAGTATCATTGCATAACACTCAACTACATATCATGAGTGCCTTATGCCAATAGAGGAACTTACTTCTTATTTGTCTCCAGTGTCAGCTACCCTGGCTCAGTCTGAATTGGGACCTCTTCAGTTCTTGGTGATGACCTTTACTCAGAGCCACAATTTAATTGAGTTAATAAGCTATTATGATCAAATTTGTACTATATGTTCTGAAAGAGAAAGACACCAGGCAATGTTAAAATCTAAACAGTCTAGAGACTAGCATGTAGTTTTGTCAGTAAGGGGCAGAAAATTAAACATTTTATAATATGAAATAAAATTAAGATCACCAGTGACTGATATGAATATTTCATCAACTGAACAAATCTAAATCTATCCTCTCACTAAATAAGGTATATCAAATTTAAAAGAGTATATTATGGTGAATTTTTAGTGAGTTTGCACTGAAAATGTTGACAACCCTATGAAAATACTTCAGTTACAGTCAGAAGAGTCCATATCACTCACCTGTATTATTTGGTCCGTATTATTTGATATTTATCCTCTTTCCAAATTAAAAACATGGCCCAGGAGTGAGATTTGAAAATAATTAAAAATTGCTTATGTTGCTGGGCATGGTGGCTCACGCCTCTAATCCCAGCACTCGGGAGGCAGAGACAGGAGGATTGCTGAGTTCGAAGCTTGCCTAGGCTACATAGTGAGCTCAGAGCCAGCCTGAACTATAAAGCGAGACCGTGTCTCAAAAAAAAAATTGCTTATGTTATTTCTCACTTTCCACTTTGCTTTGTTTGTGGAACTCCCTGTCTCAGGAGTGATGCATCTGTGACATGGGTGGGAAATAAGAAGCAAATTCTTAGATAATCCCTTTACTCCATACGGGCACTTCTAGGTTCTGAATATAGAACATTGGAGCATGGCCTTAAACAATCTCTTTCTTACAGATACATACACAAGATGGGAATGGACTGGCTGGGTTAACTACTATGACATTAAAATGCAGCTCATTCTTGATTGATTTGGGGAGCATTTTATCAAGTTCAGGTGATTTCTGAAGACTTGGCCTGTGATGAGTACCAAAGTGTAGACAGACTGAGGTGGCTGTTGCAGTGATGGTTTTTCACAGCAGATTATGACTTCGAGATACTTCCTCGTCATGAGTATACACTTTGTTAGTTCCTTACCATTCACTGAGACATGGTACTTGATACCCACAACTTAAAGGAGAGTTTTGATTTTGCTCACAGTTTAGTCCAGTCAGCTAACTCTAAGGTAAAATTAGACCATGCTCTATCTACTAATGCATTCAGCCCCGAGCTCATTAATGAATGAACTTATAGATATGTGTCACATGTCCATGATCCCACCCCCTTCCAAGACCCAATTTTCGAACACAGAACCATTTGGGGGGTATTTTAGATCAAAACTGCAACAAAAAACTAAACTTTGGTTACTGTCCACGATTCCTTCAAATTTTCTTCTTGGATTATTCTGTGACATTTTTTTTTTTCACTTCTGTAAATGAAAACAGTTCCCATGTTTAGTTAGGGAGTTTCCTCTTAATAGAAAGAGGTCTCAGAGTTATTTTTTTATTTTTTCTGAGTTATTAACTTTTTTTTTTTGAGACAGGGTCTTGCTTTGTAGTTCAGGCTGGCCCTGAGCTCACTGTGGTGCCCAGGCAAACTGCCGCGAACTCAGCAATCCTCCTGTCTCTGCCTCCCAAGTGCTGGGATTACAGGCGTGAGCCACCATGTCCGGCATTGTGGTATGCGGTGTTGATTGTTGGTGGGCGTGTCTCCACGCCCAGCATTATATGTGGTTACCAGGGATCGAACTCAGGACCTTGCACTTGCGAGGCAGGTGCCGGAACCACTGAGCTAACCCTCCGGCCCTTCACTGACAGGATTTTTAAGTGAAGTAAACATTAATTAAATCATACTTCTGAAATACATTTATATGTTTAGTTTATTTAGTAATTTAGGTACAGTAAAATGACTTCTCAACTGTTAAAATCATCCATTGCTAATTGAACTGCATATTTAGTTTGAAATGTCTCCGCTTTTTACTCATTACTGTTATTTATAATGAAATATTCAGAATTTTAAAAATCTAAATATATTCTTTAAATAGAGTATATATGTACACATAGATTAATCAGGTTATGTGGGGCTCATTGCTGTCTCACTGGCATAAAGCTCTCATTGCCTGTTTTTCCAACCATATTTTTAGCAATTCAGAATAAAAGATCTGAATAAGTTTCAGTTAGAAATTCAGAAAGAATTTAAAAGAGGGGATTATGAAATTCTCTGTTCTCCTTTAATAATTTCTCTTCTATAATCATAGTAAAATATGTGTGCTTCATGAATTTATATTTTGATATATGTAGAATAAAGTCTGATTTATAATCACTAGTTAGAATAGGGGTGTTGATATATTTGACATGGTTTGCTTAAGTGACTATCACAGAGACACAAAAGACAAAATTTTGCTTTAATTTTCTTCCCCCCAAAAAAGTGTCACTTTATTTTTAGTTCAAAGTTCAATGAAATCAGTCATTATTCAAAAAGTACTGTCAATCGTTCTTTGAAGTCAAGCACGATAATAGAACAAAACGAAGTATAACCCATTACCAGTGCCATTAGCAGTCACCTTACTGAGTGACTTGAAAATTGATGACCAAAATAGAGAAACGACTCCTTTAATTCACTCGCATCCATCTTAAAAGTCAAAAGAACAAATGGACTATTTTCAAAGCATAGGAAGAGGTGATTTATCTTCGTTCATACTGAACTTATTATCTTTGTTCATCAGATCTCAGTACATAAAGTAAGTGGATATAAAAAGATGGGGGTGGAAAAGAAAATCAAGAAGGGAAGAAAAGGTACTTTTTTTTTTAAGATGATGGTATTAGAGATAGATTTTTTTTTTTTTTTTGAGACAGGGTCTCGCTTTGTAGTTCAGGCTGGCTGTGACCTCACTAGGTAACTCAGGCAAGCCTCGAACTCACAGCAATCCTCCTGTCTCTGCCTCCCGAGTGCTGGAATTATAGGCATGAGCCACCACACCTGGCACTGTGGTATGTGGTATTGATTGCTGGTGGGTGTGAGTCACCAGGCCCAGCATTGTGTGTGGTTACTGGGATCGAACTCAGGGCCTTGCTCTTGCGAGGCAGGTGCTGAAACCACTGAGCTAAATCTCCGGCCCTAGAGATAGAATTTTTAAAAGGAGAACTTCTGGTGAAACTGAGAGGAAAATCAAAAGGAAAAGAAGGACAAAACACAAGTTGCAATGAGAAGACAAATACTGCTAAAGTAGAAAAGGGAAACTATAGAACTCAAAAAAAAATTCAGTATTATTATAATTTAAAATGCTTAGCCTCTGACATTGAATTATGATGTATAGTATGACATAAAATCTACAAGTCCATACTAATATAAACAACTGAGTGCATAAATAAAAAAGAAAAGGCAGTTATTCTTTATAATTTTGCTGCAGAAAAGAAAATGTTTTAAATTATTTTTAGTTCAAAGATTGATGAGAACAATTTATAGAAGCATTCCAATTAAATGTAGAAGGAATGAAGGAAATACAAGCCTAATATTTTAAATATTTTTAAAAAGTTGACATTTGCACCTGTAGTAGGTACTGGACAACAGCTCAATATAGGGGCACAGTGTTAAGTGAGCAATTCAGGGGTACATAGTCCCATCTCCTCAAACAAAATTACTACTGAATCTTGTAAAAATAGTTGGTTTGTAGGCATGATCCACAAATGGAGGCTAAAATCGGTGGCTGAAATTTTCCGAAGAACTTGTGTACTTCTTATAGCCTTAAATGTTTCCCTCAAGATATTTATTCATTGCAAATGGAGAAAGAATAACCTGTAGTGGAGAAATTCAAAACCTGTAGGTAGACATAAACTAACCAAGTAATCCCTAGTAATGCCACTACTAAAACTCACTGTCGTACTTCTGACATACACAGAGAGGGGCACGAAACCCCACTGATAGTGTTCTCGCCCAACATTCATCCCCTTCATGAAAAAGTAGGGGCAGGGGTATTGTAGGGTGGGTGGGGGAATGGGGGACAATGAGAAATGAATTGTGCCATATACCAGTTTAAAAAAAATTACAACCAGGGCGTGGTGGTTCACACCTGTAATCCCAACACTCAGGAGGCAGAGGCAGGAGGATCACTGAGTTGCAGGCTTGTCTGGGCTACATAGTGAGCTCAGGGCCAGCCTGAACTACAAAGCAAGATCCTGTCTCAAGAAAAGGAAAAAAAAAAAAAAAAAAAAAAAAAAAAAAAAAAAAAAAAAAAAAAAAAAAAAAAAAAAAAAAAAAAAAAAAAAAAAAAAAAAAAAAAAAAAAGACAAAGCCAAATGAAAGCAGTTCTATAAATTAACAGGCTGATAATCTTCAAAATTGTCAAGATTCTAAAAAACAAACAACAACAACAACAAAAAAAGAACAGTCAGAGTTGGGGGATACTAAGATGACAGGACCACTAAATATGATGTAGAATTCTGGATTAAATCCTGGAAAAGAAAAAGGAAATTAATGTAAATCCTGGAAAATTTAAATAAAGTTTATATTTTCACTAGATTATACCATATTTTAATATTGATTAAAATTCTGGTTTTAACCATTTTATTATAAAATAAATGTCAGTAGGTCTGTAAGAATGTATTATATATCAGAAGCTTCAAGTGAGGAAGAAAACTTAGTATCCTAATAAGCCTTTGCTGAAAAATTAAAATCTCAGGGAATAAACATCAAACCTTTCACTCCAAACAGAACTGCAAAAAATATCAAATGAATTATACTTCTATATTTTGAGTAAATTTTTCTATTAACATAGGAACTTTATGCTCTAAAACATTCACTTAAAAGTGATTCACTAAAATTTGTGTTTTTATATATTATCAAAATTTTTATAGCACACGTACATCTGAAGACTCACTGTATGATGTGGAGCTCTGAACATGAAGGAATAACTTGAATTCTGTGGACAAAATCCAATGCATATGAGTGGTCTCTGAACTAAATCATTGTGTATATTAAATTATATATGCAAGATGTTAATGATACCAGATGTGACTCTTTGGGAATGATGGATGGAGGTGAAGTGAAGCTTGACCATTTACCCATTTTCAGTAAATCTAAAACTACTTTCAAAACTATCTTTGAGAAATTCTAGGATTGGGCAAAGATGTTAGGCCACAGTCCTGCTGTAGGGATAAGACAGTCATGCGTTCATTTATGTTTTGTGTTGGGATTTATTTTTGATTTGGAAGTGTTTTTTCCCTTTATCTCAACACTTTACAAAGTTTGACTTGGTCACTAGTCCTTTTCCCTCCGGGCTGATCAGGCACTTGAATTCACAGCTCTGCAGAAAGACCTGAGCGCCAGGCCTGACAGCGGGAAGAGAACACAGGAGAGTAAAAACCCTCTTGCGTCTCTGTAGGTTTGGACAGTTATCAAGCCGGTAACAATCATAACAGAACCAAGCGAGGCCCTTTCCTGATTCCCTGCACCATGTAACTCCAGATCCCATTTAACAGTGAAGGCGAAAAGAGAGGAACAACCCTGACACTTAATCATATTCTCAGCAAATGGCAATATTCAGAGGTTCTAATCATTTAAATGAAATTAAAGAAAATAATAAGACATTGCTTAACTGTTTAGCATTGCAGAGAATATTTTTATTCATTGTAATTATTAAATAAGCAAACACTGATACAGGAAATACCTACCTTTATGTTTCTTCATTAACCTAAAAAAATCAAAATTTCTCTGGCTTGTAGTTATATCATTGTTCAATGCCACCAATTCAGACTTTGTAAAAGTCCTCACTACTGATCCTTTGGCTGAAGTGCCTTCACCTGACTGGGTTCCCCATTGAGAGTGTTGCTGTGTTTGTAACTGAGATTTAAATCAGTGTGTTTTAAGGCAGGAGATTCAGAGATGGGCACAGGGTAGACTCCTCAAACAAGCCGTGAGGCCCTCCATAACTATCTCTACTTAGCATCCACATGAGTATCACCCACGTGTTTGATTTAGATAAGAGAGCAAACTGTTCATTTCCGGGGTTATAGTCCATCACTAGCAGTTTCTTTTTGTCCATAATGCTTGACTGCCTTTCATGTGAGGAAAGAAATATTTGATAAATGGCTGATCCTGAAAATAAATAACAGTTTTTGTCAACTGCTACAGTCTTTTATGCCTGGGTAACCTGGATTTGCATTAGAATCTAGACACAAATTAATGGCATTATTTATGGTGCTTCCAAAAGGTCTGTTTTTTTTTTTAATTCCCTAGACTGATCATCAAAGTGTATTATATGACCACATTAGCAACTTAGAGGTTTCTGTTTCCCACCTTGAAATTGTCAGTATAAGAATTTATAGTTGTAACCAAAGTAAATATTCTTTAATTCAGCACAAGAGGGCTTATGATGACTTTATTCTTGACTTACCTGGCTTTCACTGGGATTTGGAGCCAGACAAACTTTGACTCCCTGATCAATACTTGGATACTGCACAGACTAGACAGGGTGTATATGCTTGTCTTCTGAGCTTTATAGTGTAATAGTAGAAGGAGGATTAAAACACAGGCTGTCAATAACTTGAGGGAAAATTTTGTACATTTGGTCACACTACTTAATGTTGGATACATTTTGAATTTTAGTATATATGAGTCTGTTACTTGAAACTAAGAACATTAAGGATTTGACTTATCTAACTCTTTTTCCTCAGATTCATTATCCCCAACATGTATTTTCATATTGGTCTATCTTCAGTTCTTTACTGATCAGTCCAATATATAAAGCTAAATCTAGAAAGGGAAAATTGTAAAAATTCTTCTGCCAAATACTCAGACTTGTGACTATGACCTGTGGGTAAATAAATAAAATTATTGCTATTTTTCTATAGTACTTAAGGGTAAGAAGTATTATTGTGACTATATCTAGAAAATATTTATATACAGTTTTTTATATATATAAATAAATAAATATAATAGATAATTGTTTGTTAATGATTTGTGTTTCTGGAGCCTGTCTCAATAAAATGTGGCCACCTGAACTCTGAAAAATAGAAAAGTCTACAAAATAAAAGACAGGTCTAGCCACAGCTGGTCTACATCATGCTATAACAATCTCAGGTTTACTATTCACCTGTATGGAAGAACAAGCCTGTGTTGCTTACCTACTATATGACATTCACTTGCTACTTTTCTTTAAACATTTTGCACAAGAGATTACCTGGATTTCTTTAAAAATATCCTAATTCTAAATGAAGTAAATATTTTATACCCCTTCGAAACTACATATGTATTTATTATATTAGATAGTATGTTTATTTGGTTTTGTCATAAACATTTAACATTATTTTAAAATTAAAATACAATGCCTTCAATGTAATAAATGCTCTTATAATAAATCTATAATTCTTCACTCCCTTAGAGGTGAGAAAAACCCTAGGGATACAAAACAGCAGGAAAATCTGTGATATAAGATGAGGAATAAATATTATAAGCATTGTGGATTAGCTTTTAGAACATTTGTCTACTTGAACAACCTTTGAGGAAGAGACTCATCTCTTTCTAAGATGCCTTCTTAGTTTCTCTTCACGAAGTTAAAATATGAGCCTTTGTGATTATCACCCTTTAATTCTAGTTGCCTCTAAGGAAGAAATGATACAAAGTCTTTCTCTAAAGAGTTCTATCATAATTTTTATTTGTATCAGGTTGGACAGCCCAATATCCTTCAAATGTTTTTCATAGTCTAAATTCTTTACTGTCACTTAAAAGTAAGATGTGAAATTTCTCTACTCAGAAGAGTAGTTCACCAATGGCCTAACAATCGTGGTGTACAATCAAAAAAACAAGACTATTTCCTCCTTCACTAAAATATCGTTCCTTGACAACTGCAATTTGACAAGGACCTAGTGTTTATGATCTTATTTCAACATCCAGCCACGATTTTTTGCTCCTACTGACTGTAGATCAACCAAGGCTGTTGTATGGTTTGGTCCTTTTTCAAAATTTTCTACAATACGTGCTTTTTTTTTGAGACAGGGTCTCGCTTCATAGTTCAGGCTGGCCCTGAGCTCACTATGCAGCCCAGGCAAACCTGGAACTCAGCAATCCTCCTGCCTCTGCCTCCCGAGTGCTGGGATGACAGGCGTGAGCCACCACGCCCGGCACTGTGGTATGTGGTATTGATTGCTGGTGGGTGTGAATCTTCACGCCCAGCATTGTATGTGGTTACCGGGGATCAAACTCAGGACCTTGCACTTGCGAGGCAGGCCCTGGAACCACTGAGCTAAATCTCCGGCCCAATATCTCCTATTTTTAAAAACCTTCACTGTACACAACCATATTCACCTTAAATGTCATTTCTTTGATTTGTTTTCATTTAATACATTTATTCCTTTCAGATTTATTCAAAATAAAATGTAACCGTCTTTATTATATTTTCAAACAATACACAATACAATAAATATTATAGAGAAATTGACTTGGTAACCCATCAAGGTACATAATAGATTTAATTTTAAAGGTTTGTTAATGATCATTTGGTTAGAATTTTAAATACACTTGGATAATAAAATATTCTTATGCTGAGATATGTGTCATTTGATTCAATAAGGCACATAGAATATTAAAAACTAGAGTTATGCCTGGCTTGTAGCTCAAATACAAATAGTTGAACATATTTATGATCTAGACTCAGCAGTTTATTAAATAACACAATTCACATAATTTGAGTTTAAAATGGATATTTGAATTTTAAGTTTTCTCATTTCACCCTACATAATCTTACAATTCTACTAAAATCTCAACCCAGTGAATTCCAAAGGTGCGTATGAATTTCATACCACTTTTAGTCACTATAACAGTTTTTGAAGCAGATTCTTCTTCAGTAAAAATTAATTTATTAAACACACATACATCTATTGTAATTTACAATGAGCTTTAGGATTTATAGATAGTTCAACATTATTTAATGTTAACAATTTCATGTTTATGTTTTGTTAGACAAATGAGATCTTTTTTTCAAGACCTGAGGTGTTGTTGTTGTTGTTGTTGTTTTGCAGTACCGGGGATTGAATTTGGGCCCTTCTGCTTCCAAGGTAGGCATGGTACCACTTGAGCTAAATCCCAAGCCCTTTAAGAGCTGAGGTTTTTATTGGCATTTATACATATGTATAACTTGCAACACCAGAGCACTTTGAAACAATCCCAAATGAATAAGACCTTAATGAAGTGTCACTTCATAAGGTGGGTATAATTTAAAAGACATTATTCCTCTCAATTTGTGAAACATGGTACTATTTACAAAAATGTAAATCAGAAAGATATTTAAAGCATCTCCTATAATTTTTCTATTTGCAAGTCGTCTAATGCAATTAAATACTTACCAACTATTAAATGAGCTAAATGAGTTTTACCTTTTATTTGACTTCATTTAATTAATTCCTCTCCAAATATTGAATAGTCACTCAACTAAGCAATATTTTTAAATACTACAAAATAATAGAAAACTGTTTACACAAATTGTTCTTAAATGCTTCCTAGGTATGATTCCATACACTAATATGAAATCTTATGCTATGAAATGTATTAAAGCCCTTCCTCAACCTTTACCTGCTCTTTGTTTTAGAAAGAGAATATAGGGCCGGAAGGTTAGCTCAGTGGTTCCGGCGCCTGCCTTGCAAGCGCAAGGACCTGAGTTCGATCCCCGGTAACCACATATAATGCTGGGCATGGTGGCTCACGCCTGTCATCCCAGCACTCGGGAGGCAGAGACAGGAGGATTGATGAGTTCGCGGCAGCTTGCCTGGGCACCATAGTGAGCTCAGGGCCAGCCTGAACTACAAAGCGAGACCCTGTCTCCAAAAAGCAAAAAAAAAAAAAAAAAGAAAGAAAGAAAGAAAGAGAATGTAGAGCTAATGATAACATCATAGCTTGATTTTGCTACCACAGCACTTCTATCATGCTGAGTGATCAGATCTCACAGTTCATAGACTACTCCAAATTCATACATGCCTTATTTTCTATTTATATTTAATACTTATATTAGAAAGCATCTATATGCTTCTATATCTTAGTATGTCTTTTTTTTTCTTTCTGAACTTGACCTATTAAAAGAGAGAGGGAGACAGAAACAGACAAAGAAAAAGGACAGTCCTATGTAGCATTGTTATAAGACAGACAGGGCTCCATCCACTCTTGATGATGAGAAAAGTCCTATCTGGCCTGACATTCAGCGGCACAGGTAGCAATCGTTGGCCAGAGGCCCAGACTTGCCTCAGCCAGGTGAGCATGTTATCATGAAATCCAAAGCTTTTATACCAAGTTCCCAGTTATGGCTCAAAAAATTGCTTTTAAAATGTTATAGACCAAGCACAGAGGTTTAGCTGCAGCAGGTACTGTGTGAAATCAAGCTGTGGAAGACAAAGACACTATGCAAATATGGAGAACAATATAGTAAAAGAGCAGTTGAAGAATGTAACAGAGGAAAGATCAAAAATAAATTCTGCCCTCAACAGGAAACTGTGTTGTTACACACCATAAGCCATTAATGCCTGTGTGGAAGCCAAGGCATTCTAACTATGAAACTAAGTGCTCTTGACAGCTAACTCGAAACCAGGTATTAATTACCATGTGCAGGGCCTCACTGCACGCAGCGAACAGAAAAGACAAGTGAGTCCCTCTTCCAGGAACATCCAGACCAGCGATGAGGACACAGGGAAGCAGGATGTGAAATCTTTGGGCCCAGGCCACAGAATTCCATTTTCTTTCTGCATGATCTCTGTAATAAAGTTCAGTGGGGGAGAAAAATTACTTGGGAATGGTGTCTTATGAATTAAAGTGAATGGTGTTTCGTGTATTAAATTGCATTTGAAATAGGTCTTGAGAGATAAACGTTGTGATGTAAGGTGAAGGGATTGTGCATTTCGGGGGAAAGACTTAATAAGACATGACTAAAGATCAAAGAGCTTCATTGCAAGCATGCATCCAAAATTAAACTAATGAAGGAGAGCTTGGTAGAATAAATGTGAACAAAATATCCTTTAACTCCTGACATGGATGACAGGCCTCAAAAGATACTCAAGAGGACCTGATTAGTGGAGCAAAAGAATGTCTTTGGCACTGAAAAAGAAATAGTATCTTGTGTTCTGACTGGACATAACTAAGAATATCAAAATAAAAAACAGCTTTCTAGAAAACTTTTAAAAAATATAATGCGAATAAAAATATTGTAAATATGAGTAGCATTGGTCACCTTTGTGCTGGTAAATTACTGCATGAATAAAAACAATTATACATAAATGACTAACAAAAACAATATTTAGGCATCATGAACTGGGGGTGCTCAGTCAAAAATTTACTGAGCTACATCTCTTTCGGTTACCACAGGAGATCCAACTGAGACAGGAAATAAGATCTTTTCATTTAAAAAGCCTAAAACCCAATTCAGTGAAATATTTAAGGGTTGCAAATATAAAACATAAGTCAAACTTTTCTAATATGTAAGTAAGTGGTACAAAATTTTTAAAGGGCATTCAAGAGAAGACATAAATCAACTTAGAATATGAATATTACATGGCAGGAAAGGCTTCCGGTAAAACTGTCATCTCTAACAGGTCCAGATTGTTCTGTCAAGTCACAACAATTCACAGAATGTCAAGGATCCCAGAAGAGGTAACGTGAAAGCCTGTGGCAGGGGTGAGTTAGACATCTGGAGTGATGAAACCATCAGAAGAACCCTGAAAGATTAAGAAAATTTATATGTAAACTCATTGTGAATGTGAAGGAGCTTACACTTCAAAGACAAGTCATATGAAAGCAATCCCCATCAGTATATGAAGCTACCTAGCATGCATCTACAAATGAAAAAAGAGATCGAGTATTGTTAAATAGCCATTACTGCCATTTTTTATTCTTTTGTCTCTTATATCGCATTTCCCTTGCTTCTTGATGTACATGTTTTCCATTTTCTGTTTTTAATTTGTTTTCCTTATAATATCTGTTCAAAAAAACATGGTGTAAAATTTACTAGGCTATGTCAGTTTCTTCGTAGATCTGTTGTGATAGTAGCTTCTAAACCTCTGTGAAGTTTGTCATTATATGTTTATCCTTTGTTTTCATCTGTTCCATTTAAAACCATCAAAAATAACCACCAAATCCTTCAAAGCTTTAGTTAGACTTGCAATTTTATTTATACCTGCTACTGTCACTCTAATATATGAGAAGACAGCTGCTTTACCCTTGCTATTCTGGCTGTAATTGATAACTAAGAAATAAAACAATAAAAACTGGAGAAGAATGGGAAATTTCCAAAGGAAATTTGGTGTGGGGATGTAATGAGGGGAAGGAATAAACATGATTCTAAAAGAAAATAAAAGAGCATGTATATAGGGGGTGGGGAGTTATGGGTGGGTGGGGATATGGGTAAAAATGAGAATTGACTGTGTCATATATTGGTACAAATTCCCCAATATCATGTGTGATTGTGAGATGTATATAAATTGTACCAATAAAGAATTCAATTAAAAAACTGGAGAAGATAAAAAAATTATATATAGGTGGTACAGACATAACAGCATAAAGCACTGTAATTTATTGATACATTACTTCATTTTAGACAACCTGTAAAAGTTTTTACTCAAATAATTTAACACTTACAGTAGCCTTATGAAATACAAACCATTATTATCTTCACTTTATACATAAGAACCCGAGGATTACAGAAGTTAAATAATTCACCAAAGGTCACACAGGTTGTGCAAGACCAAATACACCTTGATGTTTTTGACTTCAAAGCACCTGCTTTCCACTGCAGGAGTGCTCTGCCTTAGCCTGATTAGCATTTTCATAATAAATGAAACTGAAAATAATCAAGGAGGTCTTTTAAAATATGATTTAGATAAGCTATGTGGTTTTCATGATTTCCAAGGTTTACATACTTTAACAAAGAAGAAAGCAAATTGAATTTTAGAAAATTGGAAAAGAAAGAAAAATGTTGTAGGAAGAATTAAGAGTAAATAAAATCGAAGTTTTAATGCTCTATACAAATCCTGCTCCCCTCATAACTCTCAGTGTTTCTCCGGTTAGTAGTGTCCATCCCAGAATAATCTAATCCTGGTTGGTCGGTCTGTCTCTCTCTCTCCATTCAAGACATGTTCTGGCCACATAATCTGGACCGAGAGGAAGTCTGTGGCTGACCTCAGGCCAGGCAGCCTGTCTTCCTCCGTGGCCTTGACTTCGGCCTCTTTTCACCCCCTGAAGGGTGCGACTTACATTTAGCTCCTTGTCTCTCTCCCAGTCCTGGGATACTATGAGTAGTGGTAGGATTTGCTGGGGGTTTATCTTAAAGAGGAAGAGAAGAAACGGGAAAAACTGCATTATAGTTTTCTAAAAATCTTGAGCAGCACAGCCAGAAAAATAAAGTAATCAAATACAGATGATACACTTTGAAGGAAAGGCTTAATATTTCCATTAAAAGTGTTTTACTCACAGAGTCCAACATGCCTTGGAAAAGCAGGAGAAAAAAAACAACAACAAAACAACAAAACACACCGAAGGTTAATTGATGCGAAAAAAGAAGAAAATGATCATATTTTGTAATACCAATTTCTATTGTCATATACTGAACAATGTCAAGACATGGCATAATACAATACAACTCAAGGTTCAAAATTGTATTAATAGTTTTCCAACAGTAAGTCATTCTAAAATCTCCCAATAATTATATCACTGTCATTGGTTGTCTATGCTTTGCTGTTAGAAATAAAATACCTGCATTTCAAAGCATGCTGTAAGAAAGTGCAAAATGTTCCTGTGACCCCATTTAACATAAAGAGAATCCCAAAGAAATCAAACACTTTTAACCTCCCACAGTAAAAGGTGACAAAGATGAAGCAGAGAGAATTTCAATGTCCGAGTGTTTTCTACTTGATTAAAAAGTTAATTTAATAATTGAATAGGACATTCCCCTAGTGGACAGACAGGCAGAGTAAATCTTCAGATTTTTTAATCCTAAAATCCATTTTATCTAAAAATTTCATTCTCGGGCCAGAGGGTTAGCTCAGTGGTTCCGGCACCTGCCTCGCAAGCACAAGGTCCTGAGTTCAATCCCCAGAAACCATATACAATGCTGGGCGTGGAGACTCACGCCCACCAGCCATCAATACCACATACCACAGTGCTGGGTGTGGTGGCTCACGCCTGTAATCCCAGCACTCGGGAGGCAGAGACAGGAGGATTGCTGAGTTTGGGGCTTGCCTGGACTACATAGTGAGCTCAGGGCCAGCTTGAACCACAAAGCGAGACCCTGTCTCAAAAAAAAAAAAAAAAAAATTCATTCTCTGGCTTTTTCTCATCTACTCTAAGTTGTATACAGAATATATATATATATATATATATATATATATATATATATATATATATTATGGTGATGGTGCAAATACAAAAAAGTAATAATTTGAAAAATAATTATTCTTATTACTTCCTAAAAACAAATATTCCTAAACTTTTGGGGTGATAATGTTCTGTCGCTTTTTTTATGACACTCTTCTACCTTTCTGTATAGATTGTGCTTTGCAAAGTTATGTTTTACCTTTTAGCTAGAATTCTAGGATTAAGAAAAATATTCTATAGCTTATTTCCTCTAAGGATAAAATAGTGCATTTGTGTCCTAATTGCCCTTCTCTTTCTTGCCTCCTCCCAACTACTTTTGTTTGACTATTATCCTGTATATAACTATTTTATGTCATAATTGTCAATAACTGATTTTTAGATTGAAGTAAGTTGATTTTCGCTGAGTTGAAAGAAACTAGGCCACAAGATGGAGGTGCCATGAATAGGCCTGAGAGCCTGCTATCGGCCTACAAGCTGCCTGTGACCTCGTACCACCTATCCTGCAAGCCAGAGCAGTGCCACAAGCACATGGAGCCGACATAACGAACGCGCGGATAGATGACGACACCGCACCTCATCTCACTCTTACTTCCTCCGGAAACGCCTTTGTTCTCCACGCCATGGGCCGCTGCGGCGGAACTTGTTTTGTTAGATCCATCAGTAGCTGCTAAGTGACTGCACTTGTAATCCTGTAGGTTTGTTACAGTTTGAATCAAGGTAACCTGGGATGAGATTTTACTGGAGAAGGACCCTTAGCAGAGTCTCAGTGGCCACACACTTTGGGGACCCCTACTGTCCCTCAGGGGCTTTTGTTTAATAAAATTTCTCCGACTTTCACTTCTTTTGTCCTCAAGTCCTTTGTTCAGAGTCATGAGACACTTCTAACAGGTTCACAGTTACTTCCATGCAACGAGAACATAATGTTAAGTGAACTAAGTCTGCCACACAAGCTTAAGTATATGAGAAACTCAATATATATATGTATGTCTTCATTTATATCAACAGTTCTCTTTCTGTACGGAGACGTTCAAAAGATTTTCTAAATTATCTATTCTATTCTTTTAAATATTTTAATATGTATGCTAATTTGGTTCATTTATACTACTAGTTTCTCTTTGTTGAAGGAGACTTTTATGCTATTAGTGCTTTCTCCTTTGTAAAACAGTAAGCTGATGATACACAATGTATTAACTATTGCTATTCTCTTCCTATTCTGTTGTGAATTTTTTTATTAAATAAGAGAAGAAAAGATGAAATCTCAGATATGAAAGTAACTTCAAAGAGCATGTAGCATATTTTTTTATTGTGTTTTAGCTATTACTATTTCTTGTCCCTTAATGTATCACTTTGCTAGAGTAGCTGATGAGACGTTCAAAGGTGATATCAGCATTATCTTCAAGTCTTTCCTAGAACAAATTCTACAGCTTTTAACCCAGAAAACTTTGGCGTAAATGTCTGGCAAACGGTACCGTGTCCATCTGGGCTCATCTGAAGACCTCTTGATGCTGCTTCATCTCTATTTAGTGGGTTGATTCACGTGATGTACAAGAGGTGAGGGAAACCCCAGATCTTGTTTCTTTGGCGGGGCGGGGGGAGTATTGAGATCAAATGATTTTACTCTTCCCAATGAGTATTGTCTTACATTTTCATTAGGCCTTTCATCTATGAACTTCTGTGAACTAGACGTGAGTAAACAGTATCATCAGAAAATGTTTATCCTCCCCCTTCCTCTGCCCTTCACATCTTCTACATGAAAATAAACTTAACTTCCGGCGTCAATCACCAGCCTACTTGCATCAGTGTTGGGGGATGTGAAGTTTCTTCTGAATCATTGCTCTAAAACACTTACGTTTTCAGACCTTAGGAAGCAATGTTCTTCTAACTTGTACTCTGCCTCCACTGACATGCTATCCAGAAACAAAACAGAACAAAACAAAAGCTGTCCTTGTACTGGAACAATGTTGTTATTATTGATAGAATTTCAGAGTGATTATATGAAGATTCTACCACTCTTAGTCCTGTAAAAACAGGTTTATTTTTTATGGCTTAAAAATGGTAACATTTTTATAATATTTTTAAAATCTGGGCCAGAGATTTAGCTCAGTGGTTCTGGCGCCTGCCTCGCAAGTGCAAGGTCCTGAGTTCCATCCTGGTAACCACATACAATGCTGGGCGTGGTGAGTCACGCCCACCAGCAATCAATACCACATACCACAGTGCCGGGCGTCGTGGCTCACGCCTGTAATCCCAGCACTCGCGAGGCAGAGACAGGAGGATTGCCTAGTTCCAGGCTTGCCTGGGCTACATGGTGAGCTCAGGGCCAGCCTGAACTACAAAGTGAGACCTTGTCTCAAAACAAACAAACAAACAAACAAAATATATATATATTTTTTTAATCTAAAGAATCTTCTCTACATATGGAACTCACTGATCTGATACTTGCTTTCTATTTTCAATTGATTTTAGATATAGAAAACAAAATAATATAAAGTTATCTGTACAAAAGTTACTCTACACAGATGTTGCAAGAAAGTTTTCGTCTTCCTACCAGAGTTAACAACAGTATACCACAAACTTTTGTGATTTGGAGCACTGACTGTCGGATTCAAAATGACTGTCATATTCAAAAATTGAAGTTTCTTATTTTCTGTAAGAAATAATTATAATAATGTAGATGCCTAATCAATGACTACAAAAGAAGTAAATGTGTACTATGTATATATATATATATGTATATATATATACATATATAAATAAATATATATATATTTGCATTTGTTAAAGAAGTTGATAAATTATAATTAATGACTATTGCAAAAATATTCTTAAATGTATTTCTTCTGAAATTGAAAATAAATACTACTCTGAGTTGTATTTTCAAGTGATTATATGCTTGATTATACTGAACCTACCCTCTGAACTATCCACAGCAAAGGAAAATCATTCTTGTTTTATCTGCAATCAATTCTTATTTATAAGAGATATAAAATGATCCCTAAGATCAGTTGAGATAAAAGAAAGATAAAAAAGATCTGCAAAAAAGCAGCCTATGGGTTGCCAAAAAAAAGTCTTTTTTGTAAATTGGTATCATTTTATCTTATTTTAAAACATGATAGGAGACACATTAATGACGAATTTTCTAGGGAAAAAGGATCTCATAAATAGGCCATTTTAGATGCAAAAAGTCAAGATGAATATTTTGTGTCTAAAATGTATACTGACTTCCTGTTTCAAAAATGTTCTAGTGAAGCAAGTGACCTGATTTTGACTGAAAGAGATACTATTATTTCTAGCAAGTCCCTTTATGCTATTTGAAAGAACTTTTTGTATCAAAGTGTTAAAATTAAGTATCTAAGAACTCTAACCAAAGCTCAAATACGAGTAATAGTGAAAATTTATGAGGGACTGTTACAAAGTAATCTCTCTCCAAAACCTGTGTGTGAACAGAAGAAAATGGAAGCTACAAATTGTAACTTTAATATGCTGATAAAAGTTTGATTCATGTAAAACACAACCTATTGGAAAGCTTCAAAGGTAATTATAAAAAGATGGAAATGCTTATGATGAAATTTCAGTATCTTATTCATATGAGATAAATGAATCAGATGATAGCAAAATAAAGGGGGGTGCAAAAAGGAGGAGAAAATAATGCATTGAGATGAATTAGGCACATGAACTAATTACCTACAAAGAATATAATCACTAGGACTTTTAACATACTCTAATAAATAATTTTTTAAATATAAAAACAAAACAAATGCGGTATTCTTAAAAGTTATGGGGTAGACTGTTTCACAGTTCTTGGACAATCACTGCCACGTTTTAACTTTTGAAAACTTGAGAGTTTTTTTTGCCGTGGCACATCAGACATTTGTTCCGGGCTCTGAGGAAGAAGGGAGGAAGAGGTTCTCGGGTTACTGCTCAATTTTCTCTAAAGCAGCGCCTGCAACACAAAGTGAATTTTGGAATCACTTAAAGAAATGGAGTGGGAAGATCCTGAAATTGTCTATCTGTGATCTATTGATTTCACTTATTAGTATATCCTCCAGATGTCTCCATTTGCACCTAAATGGATCGATCTTGTCATTCTTTATGGCAGAGTAATACTCCATTTTGTAAAAAAACCACATCTTCTTTATCCACTCTCCAGTTGATGGACATTTGGGTTGTTTCCAAGATTGAGCTATC
>PVIC010029510.1:0-22483 GCA_004025085.1 Thryonomys swinderianus
AAAAATTCTCGCTTTTTATTTTGAGAGTGGGATTATAATGTATCTGGCTGCACATTTCTTCCGATTTATCTTATTTGACACTTTTAGTCCTTCTTGGATTTGGATGATAATCTCCTGTGTAAGTACCACATGCTAACAGATTGTACAACTGGAGTGAGCAGACGATAATTTCCTAACTCAGATCTATGAAGTTTTCAGTCATTATCTCTCTGGGTAAACTTTCTGGCCATTTCTTTTTTTTTTCTACTGATACTCCCATAATGCATATGTGTCCCTTAAGCTTTCATTACCCCTTTTCATTTTTTGTCCACTGCCTGATTATTTCTAGTAACCTGTCTTTGAATTCATTGATCCTTTCTTCTGCTGTAGCTAGTCTGTTATTGATCATTTCTAGTGAATTTTTCAGTTGAGTCTTTATATTCTTAAGCTCCATGGTTTTCTTTGGGTACTTTAAAAGTGATTTATGTCTTTTTGTTGAAATTCTTGCCTTGCTCATATGTTATTTTCTTGACCTTGAAAAGTATCGTTGTGACAGTGATTTTCAATTCTCTGTCAGATAAATCATATATTGTAATTACATTTTGTTAGAGTTTATTTTCTTTCTTTGTTTGGAACGTCCTTACCTCATTCTTCATTTTGCTTGACTTTCTGTGCTTTTTAAAAAATTGATTTAATTGGTCCATTTATATATACATTTATATATAATATATGAATATGATATCACATTCAACATTGGAAGTTTGTGCCAGTACATGACACAAGTTGCTTTTCAGTTTTTCTTGTTCCCCTGCCCTCCCTGCAACCCCACCCCTATATACATAAGCTTTGATTTCCTTATTTTTACTATCACATTTTTTCTTTCCCTTGTTTACTTTCCCCTACCACTCATCCTTTTCCCCTTTTCCTTTTGAACACTTTATTCCTATTTCACAATACCTAGCATACATTTTGGAACTCATTTATACCTTCAGTTTCTCATACCAGGGAAATGATATGGTATTTACACACCTGTGTCCTATTTGTTTCACTTATGAGGATGACTTCCAGGTACATCTATTTGATTATAAAGACTCAAATGTATCATTCTTAGTGGCTGAGTAATGATCCATTTTATATTAAAATAAAACCCCACATCTTCTTTATCCAGTCTCCTGTTGATGGACATTTGGGCTATTTTCAAGATTTAGCTATTGTAAACTGAGCTATTATAGACATGGGTGTGCATATGTCTCTGTGGAAATCAGTATGGAGATTCTTTTAAAAACTAGGACTTATAGCTGGGGATTTAGCTCAAGTGGTACCACACCTATTTTGGAAGCACAAGGGCCTGAATTCCATCCCTGGTACTGGAAAAAAAAACCCTAGGACTTGAGGTTCCACTTGGCCCTGCTATTCGACTGCTAGGTATATACACAAAAGAATTAAAAGAATCATATCACAGAATCTTTCTGTGTTGCTATGGATGTATCAGACAAGGCAGGAACCTTTCCAATTCTTCAGGGATTGGTCTTGTATAAAAGACCTTGGCCAATCATCTTGGATAAATATCCTGGAGAGCTTTACACATTCTTTCCCTCTCTAGAGAGAAGGCAATTGTGATTTTTTTCCTACTTGACACCTGGTACTTGGTACTTGGAAGTGGTGGGTGGAGTTATAGTGTCTCCCTATCACAGCCACTGTCTCCACTCTACCCAAACAGTTTGTGCCAAGCCTCTTGGACTCCAGGACTGGAAGACAGATTCCAATTCTTTGAGCATACATAGACAAGATAAAGGGTTGAGTGCACGGATTAACTGTTTCCTTCTGTTACAGTTTAGATCTAAAATATCCCCTAAAATCTGAAATATAATTGAATTATAGGAGTGCTATATTCATCAGTAGATTCATCTATGAGTTCAGAAGTTGAATTTATGTTAGGAGATGGAGACTGGTTGGAGGTGGGGAACTAAGGGCATGACCAAGAAGAATTACTCTGGTTCCTAGCTCTTCTTTTCTCTTTTTATGTCCTAGCTGCCATGGTTTGAACAGTTTCCCTCTGCCATTCTTTTCCACCATGCCATTTCTGATTTGGAGCCAGCTGACTATGGAGTAAACTGTGAGCCAAAATAAATCTCTTTTGTTCTCAGGTGCCAGAGAAGGGTATTTTGTCCCACCAATGTGCTCTCTCTCTAGGGGAAGCTAAGAACATTTTGTCTTGTGTTAGACTGTTCTGAATGGGGCGAGGGTGGGGTTTTGGCATATACCAATTTCAACTATTACTGGTGATATTCCACTCTACTGCTGATATTCTTCCTTAGGCATTTAGACTATGCCAGACCCATCAGAGGTCCTACACTACCAACCCAGATCCAATTCTTTGAGCATCCCCAGAGACATTAAAGTGATAGGTGCATAAAGCCATCTCACCATCAGTTATGGCTTGTGTCTAGATGGCCCCTAAAACTGCAGGCATAGTTGGAGATTTTGGGAGGTAGCTAGGATGAAGATTTTGATGCTGAGATTAAGAACATTGGCACTAATCAATAGGCCTACAGCCTGAATAGAATACAAAGGGACAGAAAGAAACTGCAGTCGCTTGGTGGCTGCTGCTGCCTCTGCTGCTGGTTGTTGCTTACTGCCCTGCCAGTCACAACTGTTTCTCCTCTGAGATGGCCCTTTGTCACACCACTCTGTTTTGGAACCAGCCAACTATGGGCTGAAACTTCAAACTGGGAGCCAAAATAAACCTTTCCTACTCTAATTTAGAATGCCAGGTATTTCATTTCAGCAATGAGAAAAGTAGCTATGACACCACCTCCCAGGGGATGGCAGAGACCTAGGATGCTTTGTTCATTCATTTTCTGTGGAGCAAAGGGGAGGATCTCTGGTGTCTATGGGTCCAGAGTGGGGTTTCTGTTTTTCCCAGAAGCAGGATCATTCTGGGCCTGTCAGAGCTCCAAGACTGGCAAGACAGAAGGCAATCCTCAGAAAATTTAGTTCACTTTACATGTGAACCAATCTTTTCTCCCCTGGGAAAGCTATGACCTGGGGATTCTTTCTGATAATGTGGTGCTATGCTAAAGGTTTGGATTCTGGTGAATCCATGTTCCAAATATCCCCACCAGCTTTGGTGAATCTGATTTCATGTTTGCTTGAGGTATAGGAGTCTTTCAAATGTTTTCTAGATTTCTTGAAAAGGTAGTTTGTGTAATGTTGCTAAATAAATATGTTTGTGAGGAAAAGAGGGTTCAGCACTTCCTATTTTTCCATTTGCTGATATTTGAGCATAATCCATTCTTGACAAAGAGTGTGTTATTCCATCTTCCCATCGTCACTTTGAGGATTCAGTTAGCATTTGATTATCAAAGTCATATAAAAGCAGCCGGGCATGGTGGCTCATGCCTGTAATCCCAGCACTTGGGAGGCAGAGGCAGGAGGATTGCTGAGTTCCAGGCTTGCCTGGGCTACATAGTGAGCTCAGGGCCAGCCTGAGCTACAAAGCGAGAACCTGTCTCAAAAAAAAAAAGTCATATAAAAGCATTAAAAAGTGGTTGTGTGGGAAGAGGAAGAAGGCAGTATACACACCTTTCTTTCATACCCGGTTGTCATTTTTCTTTTTTTTTAAATTGAATTCTTTATTGGTACATTTTACATACAGCTCACAATCACACACAACTTGGGGAATTTGTACCAGTATATGACAAGTTAATTCTCATTTTTACCCATTCTTGTGTTTTTATAAATAGGAAGTCCTGTATAACCTTGTCTATGCTTATAGTAACTTCAATAGAGAAAGTTCAAGCAGAAAAAGTAGATTTTGTTTGCATTTTTAGCAAATAGACCCGGTGAAGTTCCGTGAAATTGTGACTTGGGGCTGCCTCCAGCTTGTCTTTTAATTTTTAGTGATGCATAGTCCTCAAAATGGAAACTCAGACAATAAAAAAGAAGCCATTTCACCACTTTACAGTCAATTTTCCTTTTAAAGTTTATTTTATTGCATCATACAATGTATTTACAGAATATTTTTCTTTCTGTGGTATTGGAGATTGTGCACAGGGCCTTTGCACTGAGATCCATATCCTGCCCCTTTTTACTTTTATTTTGAGACAAGGATTTGTTAAATCATTGAATTGTCCACGTCGGGTTCAAACTTAAGATCCTCCTGCTTGGCATCCCAGCGGATTACAGTTTGCACTGGGCCAGGGATTTAGCTCAGTGGTTATGGTGCCTGGCTCGAAGGTGCAAGGTCTCAAGTTAGATCCCTGGTACAAAACAAAGCAACAATAAACAAAGGAACAATAATAACAAAAACTGACCTACAGAAATATAGGTGTATACCACCAAATTTGCCAAAGAAATTCATAATGCTTTAAAATTCTAATAAAATTTTATTCCCTTGTCTTTTCTTTAGTTTTTCTCCACTGTAGAACAACTAAACTCCTCTGCTTTGTTTAGCCATAGATACTTTGGGGAATATAATTAATTTTTTCTCTTTGTGATCATAATGAAGATAAAACTACTGGAAGGATTTAGATTCTTAATTGGTTTTTCTAAAATGGGGTGAATTTTTATTTTTAAGCAATAATTATAAAGATCAGAAGACATTTCTGAGTGGTGGTAAACCGTATGCATGCTCCCAGAGTGTCTACCTAGTTTTTGTTTGTTTGTTTGTTTGAGACAGGGTCTCGCTTTGTAGTTCAGACTGGCCCTGAGCTCACTATGTAATTCAGGCAAACCTTGAACTTAGAGGCAGTCCTCCTGCCTCTGCCTCCTCACACCTACCTAGTTTTAATCATAATGAATTCACATAGTACTCTTCAATATTCTCATTCTTTCTTTTAGATCAATGATTACTTTCGGGAGAGCATTTACTTCTGCTTGCTTTAAGGTGATTCCTGCCAGGAAATTTTACATTTTGATGTTTTGAACTTTCTTAAACTAAAGGAATTAATTTGCAGCCATTAGAATAGTACAGGAAATATCAAATATGCACCTCACACTCTCAGCAAATGTGGAATTACACAGATGTGAGTAGTACAGACCTCACACTCCACCTTCTTTCCCACCAAAAAGCCTGAATGCTTAATACATTAGGGGCCATTTTTATCTTAAGCAAAAGCAGGATGGAGGTAGTTAGACCAGGACTGGCATAGCAACTTCATGAGAAATTTAGGACTTGAACTTCTACTTCTCTATCCATAGGATGTGTTTCTTGTCCTCATTCATGTGGACCCCAAGCTAAGCTGTGACTAAAGGGGCAGGTGAAAGGGCCAAAAGGACACGTCCCAGTTGTTGTTCTAGGCATTGTGATGTGTTGTTTAATCCCTCTTGTTCATGTATCATTGCCTAAACTATTACTTGTGACCACCCGCAGCTGTAAAGGAGCTGGAAAATGCTGTTGCTAATTACTTTTTTTGGTAATTGAGCCCATTAAAATGCTAAAAGAATGAGATCCTACTGCAAAAGAAGAATTGACTATTCAAGAGGCATTGATAGCTCTATCTTATCTATAAAAGTTGTCTTAATATGTCAGTCACAGAAGCATTTGACACAACTGACTTCTAAAGTCCCGAAGTAACTTTTTGCACTTTTCTTTCCCTTTGGTCATTCCTAGTGCAGATGATAGTTTTATGGCAGTGGTGGTGAACCTGCAGCACATGTGCTGGAATGGGCTCTTTGTATCCCTGAAAGTTCTAAAAGGTTCGCCATCACCGTTAACCTCATAGTTCTCTGGTATTAGAAAGGCCAAACTCCTAAGCTTTGTTTATGCATTAGTACCTTTGAGACATTTTCTATCCTGAGGGCCATTTATATTTAAACCCATTTCTACTGGTAAAATATCCAGTTGAACACCCTGAAGCATTTAAACACCTCCTTAAATCTCCTCATACGGTTTATTCTTTAGCTTACAACATGGTTTGCACCGTCCTCCCAAAGAGGCAGTCGAACTGATCGTGGCCACCTGTCCCCTTTCCTTCAAGCATCGTGTAGAATCGCACAGCATCTGCCTTTCAGTTGCTGCAGGGTTTGCTTCGAAGTCACACCTTGCTGAGCCATCCTAGCAGAAGCAGCAACTCCTAAATCTGCCTTTCAGGTTGAAATTTTTGCCTGTGAATTTCTAAGTTCATGCATTTTAACACTAACCTCAATTCTTTGGTCTGGATGTTTTCTTTAAAATGTATGTTCCCAACTCCTCAGTTATCCAGACTAGTTTTTCATTATAAACAGTGCTACCTTTTCATTGTCAACCCTGGGCTATTGTCTTTACTGTTTCACTGCTTGCAAAGAAGTGCTGCAAAGTACTTTTCCTGCTCCATCAGCCATAAGGTAAGTCATTTCTTTATTCTTACTGTTGCCAAATTATCCGACTTTGGCAAGAGATCACAGACCAACTGCAAACGACAATCACAGTTCCTGCAGTCGCCCAGGTCTGGCCAGAAACACTTTCCCCCAGACCTTATCCTCTTTCACGGAATTCCTTTTTCCAGGCGATTCACTCTCCTGTCCTTTGCCCTGTGAATTCCACCTTTCTCTCTGCATTATTAACTTAATCCCCTCCACTCATTTCATTGAAATTATTAACAAGATGTTATAATGATTTCATGAAAGGAAATTAACTTATTTGATGTGCTTTATTCCTATAGACCCTTTAAAGCTCTCATATCTGTGAATTTTTGTACTTCCCATAATTACATCTTTTAGACCAAATAAATTTAAACTTTATTAAATTGCCTCAGCTTTGATGGGTGAATTGAGCTCTGAAACATGATTGTTGAGAGTGAGGCATAGATCAGCCAAATGATTTCCTTTTCTCTATGCATGGAAAGCATTATGGCGCATTTAGTAAGTGCCTACTGGAATTTTTAACTGCAGTTAAATCATGTTAGCATTTTCCTTGGGGTAGAGGCAGAGTGGTTAAACCTGCTGAATGATTTGATATAGGTGAAAACTTGGCGGGGAGCCTTGTGTCCTCAGGCTGTGAATCTGAGCTCAGCCACGTTTCTACACATCCCCCCAGCATCCTATATTATATATAGGAGGGACTAAGTCTTAAAGATGCAGTGGAATTATTCTGTTTACTCAAGAACTGAACAGAGCTATTAGAAAGAAATCTTCAAGTCCTTTGTGGGGGATGAAAATAATTCCGTTGCTATAAGGCAGTGGGGAAGGGAGTTTCATGTGCCAAGAGGAAAGAAGTAGAAAAGGCTAGAAAACCATCATAAGTATTTTTCCACACTTTCAAGTCATTAAAATTGGCTTAAAATATTGAAGCTTATTTTTCTTATGACTGGCTCCTCCCATCATAACTTGTCAATATAACAGTTCCTATTCTTTATTTTTTAAAAGTCCCATATTGAAGCAAGATACATTGATTTGGAAACTTGGAAGTGCTATTACCAGAGTGTTAACAGTCTAAGTTGTTCCTTTGCTTGGTGGTGCAATGAAAATGAGGATGAGTTTTGAGAACTAATCCTGGAGTTTTATTCTCTTATGACCAGTCACATATTCTCTTTATGCTTCAGTTCTCTTATCTAAAAACAAGGACAAAATCATGCTCAAATTGCAAGATTGTTGAAAAGGTTACCTGAAAGCTCTTAGTGTAGTACTTGGAACTCAATGAGTACTTGGGACTCAGTAAATGTTGATTGCTGTTTGTTATGTTTCAGATCTAGAATATTCTCCAAACTTTTAATGCATTCAGAGGTGGGGCTTTCAGAAAATGCTAGGACCCTGGGTGTACCATACTCATCTGCTGAGTAATCCATTGATAAGTCCTAACTGAGTGTACTGTTAGGAGGTAGGGCATGATTAGAGGAGGTAGGGATGTGTCTTATTCTTTACATTTATCTCTCTGGCTCTTTTTGCTTTCTCTGCTTTCTCACTGCCGTGGATTGAGGAGCTATTCATCATGATGTTTTTGCTTTGAAGTCAGCCATTAACTGAACTTTCTGAAGCCAAGAACCTAAATAAATCTCTCTTTTTCAGCAGTGTGTATCAGTTATTTTGTCCCTTGATGGAAAAATTACTAACATACCTCCTCCATGAACAACCATTAGTGATATAATATTTTTTAATTGAATTCTTTATTGGTACAATTTATATACATCTCACAATCACACATAACATTGGGGAATTTGTACCAATATATGACAGTCAATTCTCATTTTTACCCATCTCCCCACCCACCCACACCTCCCCAACCCCTATATACATGCTCTTTTATTTTCTATCAGAATCATATTTATTCCTTCCCCTCATTATATCCCCACACCAAATTTCCTTTGAAATTACCCATTCTACAAAGACTGTCATACTTTCTAGATCTCATTTGCATCTACAAGTGCTCATATGAATGAGAAGATCTGGTATTTGCCTATATGGGATCTATTTATTTCACTCATTAACGTATCCAGGTGTATCCATTTGCACATAAATGAATCAATCTTATCATTCTTTATGGCAGGATAATACTCCATTTTATAAAAAAAAACACACCTTCTTTATCCACTCTCCAGTTAACGGGTATTCGGGTTGTATCCAAGATTGAGCTATCACAGACTGAGCTGCTATGAACAATGGTGTACATGTGTCTTTCCAATGAGATTTTTAAAATTCTTTTGGGTATATTCCTAGCAGGGGGATGGCAGGGTCAAATGGGACCCCTAGTCCTAGTTTTCTGAGATATCTCCACACAGATCTCCACATTGGTTGCACAAGTCTACAATTCCACTAACAGTGGAGAAGGGTTCCTTTCTCCCCACAGCCTCACCAGCATTTATTGTTGGTTGATTTTGTAATCGCGGCCATTCTTTGTGGAGTGAGATGAAATCTCAGTGTTGTTTTCGTTTGCATCTCTCAAATGACCAGTGATGTTGAGCATTTCTTCATATGCTTCTTAGCTGCTTTGACTTCTGCCTCTGAGAAGTGTCTGTTCATTTCAGGTGCCCATTTTTGAATTGGGTCTTTAAACTTGGGGAGGCTGATCTGTTTAAATTCTTTATGTATTGTAGATAATAGCCCTTTGTCTGATAAACAGCTAGTAAAGATTTTTTCCCATGTTGTTGGTTGTCATTTAGCAGTGCCAGTGACTGCTTTTGCTGTGCAGAAGCTTTTCAGTAGGATGAGACCCCATTTGTCGATTCTTTCTACTAGTTCTTGTGCTATAGAGGTTTTATTCATAAAGTCTCTGCTAAGCCAGTGTCTCGAAGAGTTTTACCTAGTCTGTTTTCCAGCAGGCTTATTGTTTCTGTTTTAATGTTTAAGTCTTGTATCCACTGTGAGTTTAGTTTTGTGCATGGTGAAAGAGATAGGTCTAGCTTTAGCTTTTGGCAGGCTAAAGCCCAGTTTTTCCAGCACCATTTGTTAAAGAGGCTGTCCTTCCTCCACTGAGGATGTTTGTCTCCTTTGTCAAATATAAGGTGGCTTAGTGTGTCTGGGGATGTTTCTGCATCTTCTAATCTATTCCACTCATCCTCAGGTCTGTTACTTTGCCAGTACCATGCAGTTTTTATCACAGTGGCTTTATAGTAGACTTTTAAATTGGGGATTGTAATACCCCTTGCCATGTCATGGTTGCTTAGAATTGCTTTTGCTATTCTAGGTTTCTTGTGTTTCCAGATAAATTTTTGTATTATTTTCTCTAGCTCTGTGAAGTATAGTGTTGGAATTTCAATTGGAATTGCACTGAATCTGTATAATAGTTGTGGGAGTATAGCCATTTTGATGATGTTGGTTCTCCCTACCCAGAAACAAGGGATATCTTTCCACTTTCTAATTTCCTTTTCTATCTTGTTTTTCAGAGTCCTATAGTTTTCAGAGTATAGGTCTTTCACTTCCTTTGTTAGGTTGATTCCTAGATATTTCACTTTTCTGAGTGCTACTGTGAAAGGGATTGCCTCCCCAATTTCTCTTTCAGTGAGTCTGTTGTTTGTGTAGACAAAGGATGTTGATTTTTAAGTGTTAACCCTGTATCCAGTAACACTACCAAATCTGGTAATTAAGTCTAGCAGTCTTTTGGTTGAGTTTTTAGGATTCTCTATATAGAGTATCATATCTTCAGCAAATAATGACAGTTTAACTTCTTCCTTTCCCACCTTTATTCCTTTTATATCTTTGTCCTGCCTGATTGCTATGGCTAGTGTTGCCAGCACTATATTGAATAAGAGAGGTGACAACAGGCATCCTTGTCTCATTCCTGATGTTAGTATAAAAGGTTTCAGTTTTTGCCCATTAAGTATTATACTGGCTATTGGTTTCTCCTAAATAGCTTGTATTAAATTGAGTTAAAGCCCATCAATTCCGATTCTCTGTAGGGTTTTAATCATAAATGGGTGTTGGATTTTGTCAAATTCTTTTTCTGCATCTATTGAGATAATCATATGGTTTTTGTCCTTGAGTCTGTTAATATAGTGTATTACATTGATTGATTTACGTATGTTGAACCAGCCTTGCATCCCTGGGATAAATCCGACTTGATCAGGGTGTATGATTTTCTTGATAACTCTCTGTATTCTGTTTGCCAGTATCTTATTGAGGATATTTGTGTCAATGTTCATTAGAGAGATTGGCATGTAGTTTTCTTTTTTGGTGGGATCTTTCCCTGCCTTTGGGATCAAGGTGATGGTTGCTTCAAGGAATGATTTGGGGAGTGCTGCTTCCCTTTTGATTTAATTAAAGAGATTGTGAAGTACTGGTATTAACTCTTCTTTAAAAGTTTTATAGAATTCAGCAGTGAAGCCGTCAGGACCAGGGCTTTTCTTTGTTGGTAGGTTTTTTATTACATTTTCAATTTTCCATATTGATATTGGGTTGTTTAACATTTTTATATCCTCTTCATTCAGTTTTGGAAGTTCGTATGTGTCTAGGCATCTATCCATTTCTTATAGGTTTTCCATCTTCTTGGAGTATAGATTCTTAAAGTATGTCTTTTTTATCCTTTGGACTTCTTCTGGATCTGTGCTGATTTCCCCATTTTCATTTCTTATAGAATGGATTTGAGCCTTTTCCTTCCTTTGTTTGATAAAGTTGGCTAAAGGTCTGTCGATCTTATTTATCCTTTCAAAGAACCAACTCTTTGATTTATTAATTCTTTGTATTTTTCTCTTTGTCTCTATTGCATTAATTTCTGCCCTGATCCTTATAATTTCTTCTCTAGTATGTGCTTTGGGTTTGTTTTGCTCCTCTTTTTCTAATTGTCTGAGGTTCATCATTAGATTGTTTATTTCAGTTTGCTCTATTTTCCGAGTGTATACATTCACTGCTATGAATTTCCTTAGCAGAAATGCTTTCATTGTGTCCCATAACTTCCTGTATGTTGTGCTGGGGTTGTTGTTTAGTTGTAGAAACTTTTTAATTTCTTCTTTAATTTCTTTTGTGGCCCATTGGTTGGTTAACAGAGTGTTGTTCAATTTCCATTTGTTGGTGAGGCTCTTGGAATTTCTTCTGCTATTCAGCTCCAGTTTCAAGGCACTATGGTCTGATAGTATGCAGGGGATAACCTCGATTCCTTTGCATTTACTTAAGCTTGTTCTATGGATTAGAATGTGATCTATTTTGGAGAATGATCCATGAGCAGCTGAGAAGAAGGTATATTTCTGCTTTGTAGGGTGAAAAATTCTGTAGGCATCTAATAAGTCCATTTGCTCAAAAGTTTGATTTAGCTCATGTATTTCCTTATTGATTCTTTGTCCAGTTTATCTGTCAATTTGCGATGGTGGAGTATTAAAGTCCCCTACTACTATTGTATTCATGGATAACTGGCTTTTCATGTCCGGTAATGTTTGTTTTATATAGTTGGGTGCATTAAGTTTGGTGCATAAATATTTATGATTGTTATTTCTTTCTCTTGGATAATTCCCTGTACAAGAATATAGTGACCTTCTTTATCTCTTTTAATCAGTTTGGGTTTGAAATCTATTTTATCTGCAAACAAGATAGCCACTTCTGCCTTTTTGCAGTTTCCTGTGGTATGGAGGATTGTTTTCCAACCTTTTATTTTCAGTGTATGGGTTTCCTTCTGAATTAGGTGTGTTTCATGTATGTAGCAGATTGTAGGATCTTGCTTCTTGATCCAGTCTGCTAGTCTGTCTTTTAATTGACCCATTGAGTGCATTGACATTAATGGTTATGACTGATATGGACATATTCAGAGCTGCCCTGTGTCCCTATTCTTGGCTCTTTTCTTCCCTGCTTTTCCCTTTTTCTGTTTAGTTTCTTGTTTGTCCTAATGAATTCACTCTCCTGGGTCTCATGGGTATGGAATTTTCTGTTTTTTTTTTTTTTTTTTCCAAGATGTTCTTTAGAATGTTTTGGAGTGCAGGTTTCGTATTTGTGAAGTTTTTCATGTGTTCCTTATCATGGAAGTATCTTATTTCCCCGTCTATTCTGAAAGATAGTTTTGCAGGATACAACAGTCTAGGTTGGAAGTTGTTTTCCTGCAATGCTTGAAATACTTCCCTCCATGCTCTCCTTGCGTTGAGTGTTTGTGTTGAAAAGTCTGCTGTGATCCTAATGGGCTTCCCTTTGTAGGTGATTTTCTTCCTTTATCTCACTGCTTTCAGAATTTCATTCTTTTGTTGTGCATCAGCAACCTTGATAATTATATGTCTAGGTGTAGATATTTTTATGTCATGGTGTTTTTTGGAGTCTGATAAGCCTCATTTATCTATGTCTATTTCTTTTCCTGTGAAGTTTTCTGTTATTATCTCTGACAATAGCTTTTTTATGTCTTTTACATTGTCTCCAGCTTCCTCAGTGACTGCAATCAGTCTTATAGTATTTTTCTTTGAGTCATCTAGAAGCTGTTGAACTGATTTCTCATGGTCCCTTGCTCTTTTCCATAGATTATATCTTTCCCACTCATTGTCTGCTATGCTGTCCTCTAGGTCTAAGATTCAGTTCTCAGCTTCATTCATCCTACTTTGCAAGCTTTCGTTCTCCATCGTTCCCTGGAGCTCTGCTTGAAGCAATTTAAAAGGTTCCATTGCTTTGCTATCTTGGATTCCATCATCTCGCTGATCTCTTCTTTAATGATGTCTTTCTCTCTGGACAGTATCTCTGTTCTGATCTCAGAGATGAGTTCTGATTTCCATTTTACTAGATCCGCTTTAGTTACCATCTCCAAGAGTCCTGGTGCTTGAGTTTCAGTTTGCCCTATTTCTCTTTTTTCTGAATTTCCCTGTGGTGGTGATCTTTTTGTCTGCTTTTTTGTATATTTTCTCATTTCTACTCTTTCATTGTTACTAATGCTATTCTTTACCTGATGACAGTGCAATGTTTGTTGCAGATCTCTTTCTATTATCTGGGGCTCTTTGGATGTGGCACCTTCCTGGGGTGTCCTCCTTGAATGTGTAATGACCCTTGAGAGTTCTCAGTTATGACACATCATGGGAGGTATTTGAGCAGAACAATCACATCCTGTTTGTTACCATAGTACAATCAATGCCAATATCAGTATTAAACACAGTAAATAAAATGAAAAGTTTTGTTGAATTCTATTCTGAAGACTTTGAGCTTATGAGTTACCTCTATGTCCATATGCCAAAATTTAGAATTAATCAGCAATGAGTATACAACATGTAGATCATAAATGTACCCCATGAACCCTTTGGGGATAAGAGGTCACTGGGGGATCAGGGAGGTAGGGGGAACAGAAGGTGAGTGAAATAAGGTTAGCAGATTTATGAAGATTACCTGTACTCTAGAACCTCATATATGCCAGCAGGTAATAGAGGATAAAAGGGCATATATAAATCAGTACCAACTGTATGCTGTAAGACCATTGGAGACTTTGCACACCTTCTTATTTTAGTACAGGAGAAAAGATAGGGCAGCCTAAGAGTGATATTATATTTTCATAATAAAATTATTATATTCTTTACACTAATGTTCTGTTTATATTTTTTAAAAAACCTTAGTAGCAAGTTTATTAAAGACATAACTAAAGGTATCTTATTAGAAAATCTTTATTTTTAGAAATACAAAAAATATTGGCATACATTGGCAGATATAGTATGTCTATGGTATTAATTTCTAATAGTACAATTAGTGAGTTAAAAATTTTGTATTTGTTCTTTAACAGCAAATTCTTCTACAAAAAAAGGCCATATTATTTTGATTTGATGTATAGGAGTGACTTTTCTCCACACCCAGATCTGGATTGGATTGTTTCAGGTTTTTAATCCTGATGCCATTATCACAACCACATGATACAGGATTCTGAATGCATATATTGAACTTCCAATGTCACATACAGTATTCTTTGCTTCTGAGCTTATATAAGGCTTGGGAGAGACAACTAAAGAGTCAAGACCTGAGGGAAGTAAAAAAAAAAAAAAAGTATTTTGTTGGCCTAGTGCTTGTTCAGCAATCTGAAAACAACACTATTGATGTTCCTTGGTATGACAGCATCATACACCTTACTTACCTCTCTCTGCAGTGCTACCCAGGACTCTGTGACCTCCACTGAACTGGTAAAGCTTTGTTGGAAACAAATTTGTAATTGTGATATGAAAATTGTGGCTTGGGAGGTGAAGGGGAGAAAAGAACCATCCAGAATCAGCTGTTGTTCATCTTAGAGTGTTTCAGCTCTTTAACTGGATTTGTAGGTGTTGCTATTAACTGAGTCAGAAAACCTAGCTCTGGTTCCTTCTGCTTGACTAATCTGTACTCTGTACCTAGCACAGTTCCAGTGAGTGGCACAGAATTTATTGGCTGTTATATATGCACACATTTCTTCAGGTAATTATGGGGAGTTGCACTCTGGGGAGCCTCTGTGCCCTGGGGATTTGATACTGAACAAGGTAACCCTGGTCCTTCTAGTGGGGTTTACCATTCACTTTGTAAGATTCACTGCTAACTACAGTTTTGAGAAGTACTACAAAGTGTGTGAGAATTAATAATTTAATTGGAAACCAGAGATAGATAAGAGTTCCTTCAGACCAAAAGTCAAGCCAACTAACAAACAACAACAACCCCTCTCCCAGACAACAAAAAATAAAAACCACCCAGAAAAGGACTTTTTTGTATAATATGATAATTGATTTCAAAATATCTTTAGTAATTGTAAAGGAGAGTCTCCTATAATCAGCACATTTGTCCTTTAGAGTAGTTTTATAATGTACAGGGTGTTTTAACCCAAGTACGTTTGCTCATTTTCATAGACAAGCAGGTGTTTTGCCTCTTTCTCCCCTAGTGGCTGAGCATGAGCTGAATTTTTGGTTGGTCCTTGGAATATTAAAGCTAATTTTTGGCCCAGAAATGACTTCCAACCTATGTGTTCATGACCATGCCATGGACACTTGGGATGTGTGATCTAGACAGCATGATTACCACTGCCCCAATGATGGTGACACTTCCCCAAGTGTGTGCACAGAGAGATGACACCTGTGGACGGATGGCTGTGAGCAGCTTGAACATGCACATGTGGTTGTTTTGGTGGATATTTCTTCATTACCATATTTAGGGATAGTTGCTGTTTGGAAATCTTGTAAAGTAAATTATTACTTGGTCAGTTGGCACATGTAACCTATGTACTCTCCTTTTTCCTATGCAAATGTAGTTATCAGTACCCTTGAAGTTTCCTGGGGCTGCCAACACAGTGGGATGGTTAAGAATGAGCTCTTATCCCCAGAGAAGGGCTTCAAATAGGATTACAAGTGGTGCGTACTGTAAAGACATGGCCCCAGATATGGATGTTGAATTGGTAACTGAAATTTCTGTGAGCTTACACCTCCTTTAGAGAGTGCAATAGAGATAAGTGAAAATTGAATTGGAGTATGCATAAGAATTAGAGTAGCTTAGGAAATTAATGTTTTCTGGGATCAGTGGATGAAATTTTGGGAAGCAGTGGCTTAATGCTCCTAAAATCTGCTGATTCTTCTTTGGTGTTCTGGAGAGTGACCTCGGGCCACCTCAGGATTCTTGAACGGGCTCTAATGGCCCAGATAAAAACACATATTTTTTAAAAACCTAATCTGTTCTAGGGACACTGCTGGATACTGAGAGGTGATAAAAAATGAGTAAGATGAAGTTTATATCCTCAGTATCTCATCATTCTAGGGAGTTTGTGGGATATAAATCACAACACAAACTGGCTGTTATCAAGATAGTTTACTGTAGCGTTGCTTTTTGTGTAAGGCACTGTTGAAATGTAAGTGGCTCATTATGAGAGGTGAATAGCACCAGCTTTGAAATGGAGAACAGAGAACACAAGCTCATTTTACAACTGTCCTAAAATTTTAATATTGAATATAATAAAACAACCTAGAATTGAAGTCTTTCAGCAAGTTACTCAATAAAACTGTCACTCACTCTTGAACAGTACAGTTGCTGTTTCCTGTGCATGCTAACCTACCAGATCTCTTACTTTCATTCTCCATGTCTTTCTTTCTTTTTTTTTTTTGGTTAAAAACCAAAGGAAAAGTTTTATTAAAATAATAGTCTCAAGAGTAATCCTCAAGTTAATCCCATAACTTTACCAGGCTTTGCATGTATAGGTGAAGAATCATATGGCAGAAAAATATGAATGTCATACACCTGTTATTCATATTTTGTATAAGGTTTTATGCAAATTTGTTGACTACTTTTTCAAGCATAGGTTGCTTTTGGAATTCATATAAGAGCTGAAACAGCTGGAGATTTAGCTTAGTGGTTCCAGCAACTGCCTTGCAAGTGCAAAGTCCTGAGTTCAATCCCCGTAACAACATACAACAATGCTGGGTGTGGTGACTCATGCCCACCAACAATCAATACCACATACCACAATGCTGGGTATGGTGGCTCACACCTGTAATCCCAACACTTGGGAGGCAGAGACAGGAAGTTTGCTGAGTTTGAGGCTTGCCTGGGCTACATAGTGAGCTCAGGGCCAGCCTGAAGTACAAAGTGAGACCCTATCTCAAAAAAAAAAAAATCCATCAGTACTGCCTTACATAAAAACAAAGTTTCATTTAAAAAGTCCATACAGACAGATAAAACCCAACTATACTTTTCTCAGTAGCAGGCATTCAAAATGACATAAAGGATTTAGTGATATATATCAGATTAGAAGAAGACTTCACAAAATAAGACAGTTCTTCTAAAGAAGAAGCCTTGACACTGGCTGCAGTTCTGCTATAGCTTGTTAAATCTCATTAAAAGGGATGGGGAGGAGGGGTGTATGGGCAGTTTTACCAAAAGTTTCTACTTTTTCATAGCCAGATCTTATCAGTTTTAGGACTTCTTTATGGAATTTAGATGTTCCTCTTTTTCCATTTGGTAACCACTTTTTTCCCCACTGTTCATGCAATTGTTGTAACATAGCCCCAACTTCCTTTCCTGATGAAGTGCCCAATTCCCTGATGTATGGCTCCTCACAGGTCATGGGAAGATGGCCCATTGCTCCACCTCCTTTAGAAGGTAGTGCTCAGTTGGGTACTTCAGTGTTCACACCTGGCCAGGCCTAACAGCTTCCCTAGAATCTGAAAGGGAGTCTTAATGGGGATTCAGTGATTCTGAACTATCTTCTGCTTTAACTCTTTCCTGTTTTCAACTCTAAATATGCCAAGGTTTCCCTCTTTCTTTGAAGTTTTCAACCTGAAGTCTGATTCTGTGATATCATCCTGTACTTTGAATAATGAAGCCGAAAGAGTCAGTGGCTTTGGTGAAAAACCATCAGCATTTTTACTGACTGTTAAATTCTTCTAAATTCGCATTAGCATGTAAACTTATGTAAGGAGCCACATCAAAATCATCGATAAGATGAGTCAAGCATGATTTACATGGCCACATGGTCACTAGTAAGAATTTTTTTTTCAGTTCCACCCAAATTCTTTCTCTTGATAGTCCACCTAAACCTTTTGCATTTTCTGCAACTGCTTCCAGTGTCTTAGGTTGATAGTCACCAGGTTCATCTACAATTCTGCCATAAAACCTGTAATATCTTAAAATTTGAAAGTAATCTTCTTGTATTCTCTGTTTAGGATGTCCAACAAATCTCTTATTTTAAAAAGCTTGCGTGACCATTAAAATAATCAAATAAGGTAACATCAAAGCCTAGAAACAGAATCCACAGGACAATTCTGTATGCAGCTTCTTTCTGCCAGTCAGTAGTGAGTTCTACTTCAGCGTGTCTTCCCTCAATAGTAACAATAATCCATAGTGCGGTAACTGAAATCTTCTTCATGAAGCCTATCAGCCTTCACTCCATGCATTTTTCCTTTGTTATTTATCATCTGAATTCCAGCTCCCTGAAACATCTTCATTTGAGCAGGGGTGGTACTGCTAGCAAAGCCCACATCTTGAGGCTTTACCCCATTGAATAAACCCCTCAGTACTCCTCCTGCTATTCTTAAGTCATGATTCTCTTCGACAAATAATTGTGTTAGAATCTCAGTTTTTCCATGAAAAGTGACTGGAACCCTGGAGACTGGAACTCTGGGAACTGCAACTTTATTATAAGTAGGTAATGCCTTAGAAAGCGGAGTCTATTCCAACTACAGCTCAGCGAGGACCTGTGCCAAGGATACAGGTGTCTCAGCATCTAGAAAATGTTATCCATCATTCATCAGCCCCACATCACCTTGCTACCATGTGCACTTTGGTGTCTCCATGTCACTCCTTCACTCTTTCTACTATCTTCCTGCAATTGAGAAGACCAAAGGAAAGAACTCTACATAGAACCATAATTACTTTATGTGAATTGTGTTATTCAGTTCTTAGACTGAGTGAACTGAGGCACGGAGATTTGGTTCCACTGCACAACATAAAAACTGTGGTGGGCCAGGGATGTAGCCCAGCAGTACAGAACCTGCCCAGCAAGTGTGGGGTTCTGAGTTCATCCCTGGTACCAAAAATAAACAAATAAACAACTGTAGTACTGTTACTTGTGTACAGCCTGATACAGAATTCAAACTCCTGATCACTATATTAAACTGCCTGATAGTATTTCTGGGGTTTTTTGCAACATGTGTTTTCATGATTACCTAGTATCAAATCATATGGAGGCTTACACTGTTTGGGCCTTGTTTTAATGAATATGAATGCCATATTCTCTCAAAGTTTCAGATTCTATTTCACAAAGTGAATTTCATGAAATGTAATGACCACAATCCCAGCTAAGGCCCTGAGCTAGTGGTCTGATTTTAGGACAGGCTACTTAGCTTCTCTGAGCCTTAGTTTCCTCACATATTGAGTTGAGATGAAAATGCTTACCTTATAGAGATATAGAGAAGATTAGCAATAATATATATAAGGAAACTTGGCCAAGAGCAAGGACTGGTTAGGTTTTTATATCATTACTGATTTCCTTGAGTCCTCCAGCAGGGCTTTTGTATAATCCTCTGTAGTCATGGACAGCATTCAACTGTCCAAACTGAGTTAGAGATGTGGTAGCACACACCTGCCTTTATTCTCATGATACTCTAGGTGAGTCTGCTCTTCCTGGATTGTGGGCAGATTGTATTTAAGAAGGAAGAGTTTTCATTTCTCTGCTATGTGACCTTTTTTAAAAAAAGTTACAAGCACCCAATTTGATTTCTTATGGACTCGGCACACAGCAGCTTCCTTTGTCATCTTAGGATTTCCTAAGCAGTGATAAATACCCTCCCCATGTTTCAGTTCTACTCGTGAAAATTAAGTATATGAGTTGTGACTGGGAGTAGTGAGATTTCTTTTACTAATGATGTGAGCTGGTCAGATGTCTTCATACCAGATGAAGCAGGAATCTTATTCCTGTTCGTGGTTGGGCTACAGGGACTGACATTCATGATCTGTTTTTGCTCAGGACCTTCTATTTAGTTCTTGGCAAAAGAAGCGGAATGTTCTTGGGGTATGATTCACAGCAATTACACAGTTATTAGCGCACTGTTTTCATGTCCCTGAAAGGTCAGTTAATGTACAAGTGGCCCTAGATCCAGAGGAGAGCATGCGTCCAGTTACCTGCAAACCATATGTGATGGTAAGCTCACAGTGTCAAATACTATCTTGACTTCTCTCTTAGTTTCATTTTACCTTACTGATTGATTACAAAGGGGCCAGTTGCTTCAAGAGAAAGGTACCTAAGGACTCCTACCTCTGTATTCGGTTCTTGTGTGGGTGACACCAAGGAGTGTACTCCAAGTGTGTAGAGAACATCTACACAAAGTATAGGATATAAATCTTGAGATAAACTGGACAAGTGCCATGGGGATTCCACAGAAGACTATGTTAAATGGAATGGTGGAGAGGTGGGAACATTTTGTAGAGAGCTACGCTTTCCTTAAGGTTAGAAGACAATGTGTTGTGTAGCAGTTATACAGGTAAGGGCCAAGTCAGTCTTATATAAAACCACATTCTATTGCAAAAAACAACTATCCTGAGCTGTCCCTGCCCTAAATCACTTTAGCATATAAGCACAGTGTACAGGAGCTCCCCCAGAAAGACACCACAGAGTCTGTTTCAGGAGGCAACACAAGAGTTTGCTACTTATTTATTAAACTCTAAAGGCACAGATTGAAACATATCAGAGTTCACAGTTTTCTGAAGACCAATGGATCTGTATAGAGGTTAAATGGACACTGCTGGACATTAGCAGTATCAGCAAACCTAAAAGCCTACCACCTTGTGCCCAGTCCATGGTATCCTTAATGTCAAAACAAAGCAAACCCAATAGATGTGATTTTGATTGTTTTTAAAGCTCTTTTCATTTTTTTAGGACAGTTTTTTCCCCCTGAGATTATTTGTTACAGAAACCTAGACAGGCATACAAATTAAGCTAGAAACTGCATTCCCATGTTGTCCAAGTTTTATTGTGGGTCTGTACTGGCCTTTATGATTCTCCTCAGGGCTTTGAGTTTTTCTGGCTTGGTTGGAACTTTGTAATTGAAATTTTTTCCATTTGACTTTGGTGCTTCAAGTAAATACTGTATAAGTCTTTTCATTTTAAATCATGCTAAGATCGAATGGAAGCAAAGCAGATGTGCAGTTCCTGTTTGGGCTGGGAGCCTCGGTGCAGAAGCAATGTCAGCTGCTTCTGTTCTTGGTCTGCTCGGCTGGATCAGATAGAAAGTGACTCCGTGACCACTACATTCAATGCCTTCTCGTGCTGCCTACATTACTCTCAACCCACCAGGAAGACGGAGGAGCAGGATTTCCTCTCAACGCACCAGCATTCGAGTGTTTATCTTCTGGCGTAAACAGCGAGTGAACCCTGCTCCAGCTCTACACTTCTGGCCCTTTTCCTCTGAGATTCTGTGTTCATTCCCTCCTTCTGCCCCCGTTCTCTTTGAACTTCTTGTTACTCTTCACCAACTTGTTCATTGTCCTGCTTGCCACGGTGAATTTTCCACATTTCCTTCTGCATTTAGCCCTAGCAAGTGGTCCTCTGCTCTTTTACTTGCAATCTTTCCTCCTTGTAGATTTATCCTTTTTTTTTTCTATTTATCACCTCTTGTTGCCACATCTCTTAGTAAAAGCAAAAAGCAAAGAAACGTTTTCCTAGACATGCTATGCTTATTTCTAGCTTCTTTAATGTCCAGATTTCATGTAAAACTAGGCTCTATCTTTAAGCTGTTATTTGTCCTGCTAAGATCTGCTTTCCTTTCCAATTGTTCTAGAAGAACAGATCCTCCAGGTTACCAGGGACCTAACATGTTCACCGACAGCTGCACTTTAGTAATTCCCACGTTAACTGACTTCATATTAAGTCTGGTGCCATTGACTGTCTCTTTCTCACCCCTTTAAAGTCCCATCTATCTTCTGTGGACTTTCTGACTCCTCCTCTCTCTTCCCCTCAAAGGGAAATATTTCTCAGGCTTCTGAGTCTGTTCTCCTTTTTGTTAGAGAATATTCTCCTGAGTGCTTTCTAGTATAACTTCGGTGCCAATGACTCCTAAACCTATTCAGCCTATTCTAGCCCTGATTTCTTCCCATATTACTGTTCTAATGAGAAAAAGCTGCATGTACATCTGGGCTTCTTAAACTCAATGGCGTTTACATCTAATTTATCTTCCCCATCTACAGTTCTTCCCCTTGCCCTTGTCTTTGTTTAAGTTACCTACCTCAAACCCAAGGAAGCTGGGACTCTGACTTACTTAGTGGATCCAGAATACTGTCAGTTTCACTAACAAGTGTTTATTAAATTGCACCATTCCAGGTTGTAACCATTTCTGCTTTTGTAGATAAAACCTTAAAATTAGTACTGTAATGAGGATTGAGATGATCTCATTGATTTCTTCGATTCTAATCCCTCACTTCTCCAAGCCATCATTTTCAATAATTCTAAAATTCTTTTAAAAACAGTCCAAGCTGCCTCACTATTGCATACACACTTTCTAAAGCTCTTAATTGTCTAAATGATTAAGTTTGAGCTTCCAAATGCAGAGTCTTCTGTTATGTGATAAACAGAAGTTTCCTCTTCCACAGTGGACCCTCCATGTGCCTTATGAGTAGTTCAGGATAAACTAGAATAAACAATAGGCACCTCAGGTCTCCTACTCATGCTATCATCCATGTCAGAAATGGAATTCACGTCTCCTCAGATATCACT
>PVIC010029511.1:0-13936 GCA_004025085.1 Thryonomys swinderianus
TTTTTTTTTTTTTTTTTTTTGCTTTTTGGAGACAGGGTCTTGCTCTGTAGTTCAGGCTGGCCCTGAGCTCACTATGGTGCCCAGGCAAGCCGCTGCGAACTCAGCAATCCTCCTGTCTCTGCCTCCCGAGTGCTGGGATTACAGGCGTGAGCCACCACGCCCAGCATTATATGTGGTAACCAGGGATCCCAGGGATCCCAGGGATCGAACTCAGGTCCTTACGCTTGCGAGGCAGGCGCCGGAACCACTGAACTAACCCTCCAGCCCTTTAAAGACTATTTTTAAGTTTTCCTTTAACAAAATGTTTAGACCAATTCGATGATAGCTCATTTACTCTTGGATTAATTACTCTTAAAACTAATGGGGACCACAGGACAGAGGAACACAGCAAGAGACCACGAAGCCCATTATCAGCGAGTCCGAGCGCTCGGCGCGGTTCTCAACAGCGAGCGGACCGGCCTCGGCGGGGGGAGCGGACTGGGTGGCCCGAGGCGGCCGGGGACAAGGCGGGCCGAGCGGACATCGCGCCCGAGGAGGAGGGCGGAGGCAGGAGAGCAAACGCTGCGACCCTGTTCGGCGCCCGCGACTTCCCGGCCCGCAGGCTTCATTAAGCAGCGGGGCAAAAAAGCCACAGACCGGAACTTGGAGGAGGCGTAGGGAACCAGCCGGGCCCCGCCCGCGACCGCCCGCCGGGATACGGCCGGGACCCGCGAGCCCAGCGGCGGGGGGCGGGGCCTGAGCCGGGGGCGGGGAGCGGGGCGGGGCCGGCGCCGCGCTTCTCCGTCCGGCCTGGCGGGGGCGCCGGCGTCGGCGCGGCGGGTCAGGTGACCGCGCTCGATCTTCTGGGGCTGCGGGAAGCGGCCTCGTTCTCAGCCGCCGTCGCCGCCGCCACCGCCACACCTAGTCGGGAGCCGGGGAGGCGGCGCGGCGGGGCTGGGGCGGCGAGCGCAGGGCGCGGGCACGGAAGGGCGGCGGGCGGGAGGCCGCGGCCAGCGCGGGCGCCGGGCCATGGGCGCGCGCCCCTGAGGCGGAGGTCGCGGCGGGCGCGGAGGCCGGAGAGCGGCCGCGGCGGAGGCCGGGCCCGGGGCGCGCGGGGCGGCACCATGTCGCGCTCCGTGCTGCAGCCCAGTCAGCAGAAGCTGGCGGAGAAGCTCACCATCCTCAACGACCGGGGCGTCGGCATGCTCACCCGCCTCTACAACATCAAGAAGGTGCGCGGGCCGGGAGGCCGGGAGGCCGCGGCGGGCGGCGGGCGGCGGCGCGGCCCGGGAAGGCAGCGCGACCCTGCCTGGCCCGGCCTGGCCCGGACGCGCGCGGCCTGACGCGGAGCCGGCGGCGGGAGGCGTCGCCCTGGGCCGCGCCCCGGCCTCGGCGCCGGCTCCCTCGCAGGAGCCGAGAACTTGGAGCGCGGCGGGGGCCGAGGCCTGGCGGGGGCGGCGGGGGGGGGGCCCGCGTCCCTACGGCGCTTCCTGCGGAGGAGCTGGGAGCCCGCGGGCTGGAGTCCCTGTTCCACCCGGAGCGAGCGAGGGCGAGGGCGAGCCGGGCAGGGACCAGTGTCTCGAAGTACTTGCCGGCTCCGAGTCACTGGACGGGAACCACCACCTTGCTGCTCCCTGCGCCGCTCACCTGAGTTTTCCCCAGCCGCGTACCCGACACCGTCTCTTAAAGTAAGAGCGAAATACGCGGCTGCTACCCTTGATTTATGGTGTAGTTGAAGAATTTCAGTAGTTATAGCTAATGACCCAGGCAGAATGTACAGTACGTGTCTTTAAAGAGGGGAAGCTGAATTGGAGTTAAGTGGATGTAAAGACAGAAAAAACGACACTAATCCATCTTAGAAGACAACCAACCCCATTGCTTTAAGACAGGGTTACACTTTAAAGAATTACGTAGAGAAAATTTAATAGAGATTTTTTTTTGGGGGGTGGTACAGTCTAAATAGATGTTCGTGACTTCCAGTGTGTACTTGGTGTCATGTCTTCATTATTTTTACTGGATTTAACATACCATGAGTGCATCTTCCAGTTTAATCATAGCAGTATTGCAGTTTATAGGCTGTGATAGGGCTGCTACAGGAAAATTTTTTTTAAAAATGGGATTCATATTAAGGATTTCGAGTGTAAAGATTGATTTATTTGCACAACTTGATTCAGACACCGTAACACTAAAGAAGACAGCCCCGAGTAGTAGTAATTAATTAACTTTGGAAGTGGTTGCTCACCTGAAGGCAGAAACATCTGAAGCATACCTGGGAACCTCCCCGTCCATTTCTGCCCTGTTTTGTGCAGCAGGAGTTCGTGTCGTTACCCGAAAGGCCCCTGCATTCGCCAAGGAGCCTTGATTATAATTTTATGTAGGTTAGGAAGAATATAATTTTAAGTGGTTTTACTTGAAGGTTGCATTGACCTGAACTTTTGGATGACATTATGCTGCATAAGAAATTTGTTATCTGGTTCCCATGTGCACTAATGTCTAAAAAACGAAAGAGTCAGATGTTGCTGAAAGTCACTACATCTGTGGTATTGCGGTTAAAGGAAATGGTTATGGTGGTTTCCAGAAGAGGAAGTGAGAGTAACATCAAAAGTGATTTGGGTATTTGTGCAAAGTACCTTTTTTAAAGTAACCATTAAATTGTTTATAAGTGCAATCAGAACTTAATATTCGACTTTCATAAATAAGGTTAACCTAAATGCTAGCATTTGAACTCATTCCAGTTCACTGCCTTGCCTCAAAACACTATTTTTTTCATTTCCCATTTTGAGGAACTTGAAGTGCTTGTGTTATTAACTGCTGAAATTGGAAATAGATTACATGTGATGCTTGTTATCTCCAAGTGTCAAGTATCTCGAGTTATTGAAACAGTGCACCTCAGCACTTGCTGTACATTTATAGTTTTTTGAGAAATATTTTACATACATTGCCTGATTCTGTGAACTCATTTTGGGTAGTGTAATTTCCTTTTGATGTAGTGTGTAGGACATTACCTGGCATATGAGACCATTGTTTAGGGCTTGTTGAGATAAAGGAGGGGGAAAAGAGAAAGGAGCACGGTGTGTATGTTACTCTGATAGCTTTTGGTTTCTTTCCCTTGCATAATTTTGCATGTAAGTGCATTAGATAGATTTTTGGATCTTTTAGCCTATGGAATTGTTTATAAGACTGTTAAATTTGCCCAGCTGGCTAGGAATTGAAACATTTGTTTAAATATCTTGCCAAAGAAGTGAGTAAGATCTGTTCACCATGTGTTTATAAGGTTCATTGCTTTCTGCATTCTTACGGCAATATAGACCATATAATCTATTCTCTGAATTTCTTATATTCCTTTTTTAAAAAGCCTTTCACCTTATAATACATATCTGACAGTTATTTTTTATTAATACACATATGCATTAAGTTGTCTACCCAATCTGATTTTTGGTTCTATTTTAGGTGGAAGTATAGCTTGAATAGCTCATCTGAAATATTTGGGACCAGAAATATTTCCAATTTTAGATTTTTTTCTGACTTTGGGATATTTGCATGTATATTATCTACATATATACATGTCTGTGTAAATTCAGATATTCTGGGGATTGAACTCAAGTCTAAATAAACATCAATGTACTTTGATATGTCTTACATACATAGCCTGAAAGTAATCTTACACAACATTTTTAGTGCAACTGGTTTTGATTATGACTTGTCATGTGAAATCAGGTGTGGGATTTCCACTTGCAAGGGACATCATGTAGACACTCAAAAAGTTTCCTGTAGGACCACTTCAGACTTAAGATTTTCTGATAAGGGATACTCAACCTGTGTATTACGACATTAGCAAGCACATACAAAAAAAATGCTGTAATGAGCTAAGTAAAATAAGTTATAGTTCATTCTGTGTTCTGACATTTAGATGGGTGTGTTAACATAGCTTCTGAAAAATTTTTTAATAAAATTGAGATATGAATATTTACAAGTTGTGGGAATCTTAGCTTGTGGTTTGAGGATATACTAATTCATGAAGAGGTATTTTAAGTAAAAGATGTGAAGGTGATGTTTAAATTTATTCCTTAATTTCTTACAATTGTATTAAATTTTTAATAAAATTAACATCTTTGTTAAACATCTTTATTAAAATCTTGTAAATTTAATAATGCCACTCATGGATGCTGTGACTTCAAGCCCTTTTGAGACACCTTTTTCTGGTGGTCAAATTGAGAACTCTGGAATAAAACTTAGGAGCCCTGTAGCCCTGATTCTATCACTGACTTGTTTAACACTGGGCTGGTGACTTGACTTCCTGAATTTTTCTTCCCTTACTTGTAAGATGGAGAAATTTAATACCAAAGCCTATTCCACTCTAATGATGTTATCTTCATTAGTTCATTTTGAAGTAGAAGTTACAGGCCATTAGTTTTCTGTAGTGTAGGAATGGTAATGCCTGCTCACAGAGTGGTTTATGAAGATAAAGAAGGACAAAAATGAGAATAGCTTAAGGTATTTGTGTTTGTTCAGGAGTATTTACTCATGGGAGTGAGCAACTTCTTTGGGCATTTGTTTTTTTCTTTTTTTTTTTTTGAGAGAGGGTTTCACTTTGTAGCCCAGGCAAGCCTCGAACTCAGCAATCCTCCTGTCTCTGCCTCCCGAGTGCTGGGATGACAGCATGAGCCACCACGCCTGGCACTGTGGTATGTGGTATTGATGGCTGGTGGGCGTGAGTCACCGTGCCCAGCATTGTGTGTGGTCACCGGGATCAAACTCAGGACCTTGCGCTTGCGAGGCAGGCGCTGGAACCACTGAGCTAAATCTCCGGCCTGTGGGCATTTGTTTTTAAGAAATATTACTGCCATGTAACCAAACTTCTAAATCCCAACTGCTGAGTTTAAAATATATATCTTTTCATTTACTTTTTTGTGTTTTTTTTTGCCTTTTCTACACCATTATAAACATGAGATCACAGTTAATACTTGTGTATTTTATCTCGTGGACAGTTTTAAAGGGCAGAAAAGGATTAAAAAGTTCCTAATTGTAAAATGCTGAAGTATGGGTGTTTCACACAGTTCCATTTTAAAAATCTGATTATAGAAATATCCTTCTGCTCAGTGCCCCTTAGCCCTCTTCTTGTGTTTTCAGATGAAGTTTATTTCCTGAGGGAAACAGTAGTGTAAAGTTGAAAGTCTTCAGCTGATAGCCTGCTTCATGAATGGTGGAGGTGGGAGGGAGCAGTGCTGGCTGGGTAAAGGCAGAGGAATCGGTTTCAGCCTTCCTTCCTTCCGGAGTTGGATTGAGGCATTCTTTTCTGTCAGTCAGAAAGCAGCCCAGAAAGCAGGTCAGTCCAGTCTTGTTCCAAGATAGGATTGTGGGATTTCTAAGTTAAATATAAGTGTCACTTACTCATAGTTATAAGTGGTGGAACCAGAATTTGGACATGGAAACTCCAACTTAAAGTGCACGTTCTTGTGACCAGGAGTGTCGCTCATTGGTATAGTGTGTTCTTAGCTTGTGTGAACCTTGGGCTTTAATCTCTAGCATGAAAAATTCAAATCAGCCCCATTACCCAAAAACCCTCATGGTAATACTGTAAAGCTAAACTCTATTTAAGAGAAATGTACAGTAATTGAGACTCAGTAAATGAAGGAAATGCTGCATATGTTGTTGAGGGCAATTGTAGTCGTACGAGGAAGTTCATACTTACTTGCTAGTTAAAAGACTGTACTGTGAGAAAGACCATTACTAAATGTGGTTATTCATGTTAGGCTTTCACTTGGGTAACTTTTAATCATTATATATATAATATTTTAGGGCACTTAATGTACCTTTTTTTGCCCTCTTCAAATCCTCATGATTCTGAGGTAAATACTAATTTAAATCCCTCCATCTTTAAAAATAAACAAACTAGCAGATGTTATATAACATATCCAAGGTCCCATGGTTAGTAGGTGCTGAAGACTAAAATCCAGCTAATTTTATTCCAGAATCTGTTTTTAATTTTTCTGATGTACTGCCTCCATAATGTAGTATGTTTAGATAAGACCCATTGGGCAGTAAGAAAAAAGATAAAAACAGTTTCAAAAAAACCCATGCCTCCTTATTTTTCCATTAAAATGAAATTTCGTTATTTTTGTTTTCAGTGTAAGACCTGCTAACACACACACACACACACACACACACACACACACTTTAGTTGATTACATTTTCACACAGTAAAATTTGTGATCGTGGGAAGTGGGTATTACATTAGTCCATTGTATTTTTGATAGGTGCTAACTTGATAATTTCATATTTGATAGGTGGGTAGTAGAATTTTTAATCAGAATAGAAAAGATATATCTTGAAAGAAACGACATAAATTGAAGCTGCTAGATAACTGTACTATCAGGCATGTTTATGAGATTTGATTTTCATTTTGCCACTGATACAAGGGAATATTAATCTGAAATAGCTTATTTTTGAGTAAATTCTTAGTTAACATGATTCTTAGCTATTAGTAATTGAGAAGAACAAATTGAAAGATGAATTTTTAAAACGTGTAGCATGAAAGAAATGATAGTGTATTCTGAGAAAGTCAAATGTATGTTGGCATCATGATGTTGAAATGGAATTTACATCCTAGCTTTGTATTGATCTGGTTAAGGTTATGATATATAAATTTTAAAACTTATCTAAGTATATTTGAGAATTAAGAACTTTTATTGCATTCCTATTTCCATTTATAAATATAGGAATGTTTACTTTGATTTTTATATTCTGGCTTGGAGGAAAGCTAGGTGATATTTGAAAGAAGTTTCAATTTGAGTTGAAGTGCAAAAGTCGTCCAATAACAATTTATTTTTATTCTTGGCTACCGTTTCTTTTTAAGGTATGTAAACTTTCACTGATGGTTTTGCTCCTGTTTCTATAGCTGCATGTAGCCTTTATTTTTTCCTTCTTTTTAGTATTATTTTAAGTTGCCTTAGAGCACCAAGCTACTGACATGGTTGTACACTTACACAGCAGTATTAAAATTGGAATATAAAATCTATATTATTGTATACTAAAATTCGCTACTTAGAATACTTTAAAATTATAGCACCATATAATTCTAGTCATGTTTTGTTATTCATAGTCTGCAGTACATAAGTTTTCTACTGAAAAGTATGTCATAATTTGACAATTATTGTTTACACGTAATTTTCTCTCTTTTTATTACAATGCTTCCCCAGCAAGGACAAGTTTGGAAGGTTTGCAAAGCTTTTCACCTTCCCTCTGCCCGCTTGCCCGCTTTCAGATCAGTTTCATGTTTCATAACTTCTCTTTCTGTAATCCACAACATGGCCATAGTAAATAATGAAAAAGACCCATTAATTGAAGTACTGCATTTCCTCACACATAGCAAGCAGAAAGGACATATTCTTGAAAAACTGGAATAAGAATAAATAGGAATGATGTAATTTTAGTAATTCCCTAAGAAATAACATTTACTAACAAGCAGTTAATTAAACATCACACAAAGAAAATAAACAGTATTGACGGTTATATTCTGTATTGCCAATAGTTCAGGTTAGAAGTTTTTTCGAATAATATCTTACATTTGTATGATGCTTTATAGTCTCTTACAGATAGAGCTGCACTGCTGATGTCAGATATAAACATTTCCACGTGTTCTGTGCTTATGAGCTGTAGAACAGGTGTAGATTCATTGTTGGAAGTGTGCAGGTACGATGGAAAACAGTGTTTGCAACTCAGATGTTCGGAAGAGCAGGCCACACACTTTAGCACTACAGAAACAGCTTTAGCAGCTTCCCATTCTTTTGAACTAGGGCTCTTGTGTTAAAATGTTTAAAGTGAAGGAGAAAACATTTTGGAAAAGACATTTAAACATAAGCTTTTATTTTATAACACCTAGAAAGAAACATGTCCAGTATTCTACGTAATATTTAATTTTATAATATTTTATTAGCTTCAGAGGAATACAGTTCTACCTCAAACCAAAATTTTTTTTCTTTTCTTCTTTTTCTTTTCTTCCTTTCTTTATTTTTTTAGGTTTGAGCTTTTTCCTTCACTGCTGTTCTGCGCTAACTGCTTTGAAACTTTCCATGCATTTTTTTCAGTAGAAGAACATCTCTGTACTGTCTCCCATTGCATATTTCAGCTGTGACAATCCCTGCACTTTGCCTATTCATTTTATCACCTGCTCACCAAAAACAATAAATATCTCTGATTTCTAATTACAGATTTGCTAGTCTTCTTTTTGAAAGGATTCATTTCACTTTTTTATTACTTTTTTATAGGCATGTGGAGATCCCAAGGCCAAACCATCCTACCTTATTGACAAAAACTTGGAATCAGCTGTGAAATTCATAGTCAGAAAATTTCCTGCTGTAGAAACTCGCAACAACAATGTAAGTCATCTTGGTTTTTCATTTACTTGATTTTAGTCTATAAGGAAAGCAGTGGTCAGTGTCATGCTTGTAATAGTTCTTCCTTTGATTTTGATACACAGATTATATATTAAGGGTTCTAATTCTAAAACTGGAAAAATGATTTTTTGCTTATTGTCATTCTTTTATGGAAAAGTTTTAATTTCTTTTTTTTTTTTTTTTTTTTTTTTGAGACGTAGTCTTGCTTTGTAGTTCAGGCTGGCCCTGAGCTCACTATGTAGCCTGGGCAAGCCTGGAACTGAGCAATCCTCCTGTCTCTGCCTCCTGAGTGCTGGGATTACAGGCGTGAGCCATCATGCCTAGCACTGTGGTATGCGGTACTAATGGCTGGTGGGCGTGAGTCTCCACGCCCAGCATTGTATGTGGTTACTGGGATCGAACTCAGGATCTTGCACTTGCCAGGCAGGCGCCAGAACCACTGAGTTAAGTCTCCGGCTCAAGTTTTAATTTCTTACACACAATTTTCTTTTTTTTTTTTTGAGACAGGGTCTTGCTTTGTAGTTCAGGCTGGCTCTGAGCTCACTCACTGTGTAGCCCAGGCAAGCCTGGAACTCAGCAATCCACCTGTCTGCCTCCCGAGTGCTGGGATTACAGGTGTGAGCCACCACGCCCGGCCACACAATTTTCTTTTAAACTGTAACAATAATGACATAGTGGATATATATAGAGTATCCCAAGTATTTGTATGAATACTTCAAGTGTTTTTATGGTCCTATAAATTAAAATTTTTTAAGCTTAATAAATGACCTCATAGAACTTTTATTGTTATAGTAATTCAATGTGTTTCGTTTTAAAATATTTATTTATTTATTTTTAGGTAGAGGTGTGTGTGTGTGTGTGTGTGTGTGTGTGTGTTTTGTTTTTGAGACAGGGTCTTGCTTTGTAGTTCAAACTGCCCTGAGCTCACTGTGTAGCCCAGGCAAGCCTCGAACTCGGAAATCCTCCTGTCTCTGCGTCCTGAGTGCTGGGATTATGGGCATGAGCCAGTATGCCCAGCATTGTGGTATGTGGTACCAGGGATCAAATTTGGGATCTTGTGCTTGCCAGGCAAACACTGGAACCACTGAGCTTAATTCCTGGCCCACATTTATTTCTTTCTAAAAAATATTTATTTTTTTAGTCAGTAACAAATACTGGTAAGGCTTCAGAGAGGAAGGAACCCTTTACTGTTGGTGGGAATGTAGACTGGTGCAACCACTGTGGAGATGCCTCAAAAAACTAGGATTAGAGGTGCCGTTTGGTCCTGCTATTCCTCTGCTAGGAAAATACATGAAAGGATTAAAAGAATCATATCATAGCAACATATGTGCACCTATGTTCATATCAGATCAGTTTGTGAGAGGTAAATCTTGGAAAAAAACCCAAGTGCCCATCAACTGGACACTGGATAAAGATGATGTGGTTTTTATGTTTTTTGCTTTGAGACAGGATCTTGCTTTGTAATTCAGGTTGACCCTGAGCCCACTATGTAGCCCAGGCCAGCCTCAAATTTAGAGCAATCCTCCTGCCTCTGCCTCCTGAATTTGTGAGCCACAGGCATGAGCTACCACGCCTGGCATTGTGGTGTGTGGTACTGGTCAAACTCAGGATCTTGAGCTTGCGAGGCAGATGCCAGAACCACTAAGCTAAGTTCCCAGCCTTGTGCATTAACTTTCTTTTTTTTAATATATAAAATGGAATATTACTTTGCCATAAAGAGTGGTAAGTTTGAGTCATTCATACTCAAATGAACATACCTTGAGGACATATTCACAGCTGAAATAAATAGGTTACAGATGTGTAAATACCGTATCCTTTCTCTGGTATGAGAATCTGAAGATGTAAATGAGTTCTAGAATGTATGATAGATAAATATTGTGAAATACAAAATATTCAAAGAGAAAGGAGTTAGGGGTAAGTAATGAGGGGAAAGAAAAAAATATGATGTTAAAAAAAAGCCTACGTAGGGCCGGATATTTAGCTCAGTGGTTCCTGCACTTGCCAAGGAAATGCAGAGTCCCTGGTCTGATCCCTGGTAACCACATACAATAATATTGGGCGTGATAGCTCATGCCTATAGTCCCAGCACTCGGGAGGTTGAAGCAGGAGGATTGCTGAGTTCGAGGTTTGCCTGGCCTACATAGTGAGCTCAGGGCCAGCCTGAACTACACAGTGAGGCCCTGTCTCAAAAAAAAAAAAGCATATGGGGGTGAGGGGTCAGTAGGGTGGATAGGAGAATGGGTAAAATTGAGAATTAACTCATACCATGTAATGGTACAAATTCTCAATATTGAGTGTGATTGTGATGTGTATATAAAATGTACCAATAAAGAATTCAATAAAAATATTTTTATAATTAAAGGTATTTTTGAAAAGTGAATAATAAGATGATCATGCTAGGATCATTATTATCCTTGTGTTATTTTTCGAGTGAGGTTTTTATTTAGTACATTGAAGTATAATATTGTTCAGAATATTTATATAATCTCAATAATTGTTATAACTGTGAAATAAAAATTTAAAGATTATACTATGACATTTTAATTTAAATTTTGATGATTTGGATTCCTTTTACATGTCTTTTTAATTTTTTTCTTTGACTTCCTTTATATACAAAAGTAGTTTAGAAGTGTCTTCTCATGACTTCCCTATTTTTGAGAATCTAATCTCTGTTTAAATGATATATTACCATCTTTTTCTTTTTTTCAAATCATTTGTATTCAGTAGATTTGTAGTTAGTATTTGTAGTTAGTCTGTATTTGTAGTTAGATTTGTAGTTAGTCTGTTGATGCCACTTTCACTGAAAAATGTTTTAATGTAGAACAAAATGGTAGCCAACTAATAAAAATGTCAGGTAAAGTGCTTTTTAAATAATCTTTTAGAAGTCAGTGTTTTAATTTTGGTTTTGTTTTTTGGAATACTGATTACTAGAGATCTTAGTTTTATGGATGGTTTTGTTTTTTTTTTGAGATAGGGTCTTGCTTTGTAGTTCAGGCAGGCCTTGATTTCACTGTGTATCCCAGGTAAGCCTGAAACTCAGCAACCTTCCTGCCTCTCCCTTCCGAGTGCTGGCATTACAGGGGTGAGCCACCATGCCTAGCATTGTGGTGTGTGGTACTGATTGCTGGTGGGCGTGAGTCACCATGCCAAGCACTGTGGTATATGGTTATGGGAAGGGACCTTCTGCTTGCTAGGCAGGCACCAGAAACACTGAGCTAAATCTCCGGCCCAGATGATTGTATTTTTAATTGATACATGAAGGCATCGTAATTACTTCCTGATGACAAAATGGATGATTCAAAGTATGCACTTCTAAAAACATGACTCTTTCTGTGGAAAAGTCTTTTTTTTATGTATATATATATTATTTGGTTGGCTCATTTGAGAGATTATATACTCTAAATAATGAGAGGTTTATTATGAAAATTTCCTAAATTTAATATTTTATATACATTTCATTCTTAAGGCTCACAAATCTGACATGAGGTCTTCAGATAATTTAAAAATTTAATATGGATGTTTATACATAAATTTTTATGTAGCATAGTTCCCGATTATGCAGTCTTTCTTATAAGATTGCCAAGAACTGACTAAATATATATTCATTGTTTAATAACAGTAATTTTTGTTGTTAAAACAGCTGATTAAGAATTTTTGCTTTTCTTGATATGGTTTGCAAATTGTTTACTTGTATAATAACAATTCTCTTGTTTTTTGTTCTTTAATAGTTTTACTCCACTTTACAACTTTTTTTCTGCTCTGGGGAATCAAACTCAGAACCTGGTGCTTGCCAGGCAGGTGTGATGCCACTAAGGTACATCTCGACCCCCATCCTTTTACAACTTCTGAAGCACCAAATTGGAATTTTCTTTTTCTTTTTTGTGGAAGAATGGGGATTGTACTGGTGGTTGGATCCAGAGACATTTTATCACTCAGCTGTGTCACTATGCCTTTTTTTAATGGGACAAGGTCTAACTAAGATGCCCAGTCTGCCTCAGACTTGTGATCTTGCCTCATCCTTTTAAGTAACTGGGATTAAGTAGAAGCTTTATTGAGATATAATTTATACACAAATTGATCAAATTAATGATGAATATTTTTAAGTTTAAAAAATTTTTGTGGTAAATGACACATTGTCAGTAATCCCTTCAAATATTTCTTCTTTGGACACTTCTATTGTTCTTGCTATTTTATGAAGCAGTTCTTGAAGTCTTCTTTCGTGAGTGTCTTTATGAGGTAATGTAAAAAATATGATGAGTGCTGTGGCTGAATACAGTCCAGTGGAAAAGTGGGCTTATAAAACCTAGCAGTGAGTCCTCATCCTCCTTGTTGACTGAGTCTGGCGTAGTGTGACTTCTGCTCTTCCCATCAAAATGGTTATGAAAGGTAAATGTTTTGATTTGTTTGAGGACATCAAGGTAGCCATGACAATGCAATAAGGACACAAAAGAGAACTTCAGAACTGCTTCAGAAAGTGACAGAAACAGTGCAATAAATGTGTCATAAATCAGGGGAAATTTTTTTTTTTTTGAGACAGGGTCTTGCTTTGTAGTTCAGGCTGGCCCTGAGCTCACTATGTAGCTCAGGCAAGCCTTCAACTCAGCAATCTTCCTGTCTCTGCCTCCCAAGTGCTGGGATTACAGGCGCGAACCACCACGCCTGGCACTGAGGTATGTGGTATTGATTGCTGGTGGGTATGAGTCACCACGCCCAGCATTGTATGTGGTTATCGGATCGAACTCAGTCAGGACCTTGCCCTTGCGAGGCAGGCGCCTGGAACCACTGAGCTAAATCCCCGGCCCAAAGGGAAATATTTTGAGGGGGTTTAATGACATTGTGTCTTCTAGTATAAATAATATACTGTACATAAAAATATTCACTGTATTGTGCTGTGTGACTCACTCCTTTGAAATGTGCTATTCACAGAATTATATTACAGGGTAGTACCATATAGTTCACCTGTCTGAGATACACTATTAGTGTATTCAGTAGCTCAGTCAACTTAGAACATTTTTATCACCTAGGAAGAAATTCTGCACTCACTAACATTCACTCAGAATTTCCTATCAACAGCCTATTCCTAGGCAAACACTTGTCTACTTTGTGTTTATCTGTGTGCCTACTGTGGAATTTTCATATGAATCTAATGGTAAACTGTGTGATGGATTTATTACAAGTTAAAGCATGGATGTATCAGCATTTCATTTTTTTGCTAAATAAGATTCCATTGTACGTATATACCACATTTTATTTACTCATTAATGAGCTTGTGAATGTTTGGGTGGTTTTTACTTGGTTATAATAAATAATGACTTCAAAGTGCCGGGTGTGGTGGCTCACACTTGTAATCCCAGCACTTGGGAGGCAGAGACAGGAGGATTGCTGAGTTCGAGGCTTGCCTGAGCTACATAGTGAGCTCAGGGCCAGCCTGAACTACATAGCGAGACCCTGTCTCAAAATAAATAAATAAATAAATAAATAATGACTTCAAAAAATAATGACTATATGAATATTTGTATGAGTGTTTTTGTGTATATATATTTTAACATCTGCAGATATTT
>PVIC010029512.1:0-22486 GCA_004025085.1 Thryonomys swinderianus
GGTGAACCTGCTATCATACTTATTTTTTTATTGTTGTATATGGAATAAACATTTCCCCATCTTGTGCTGTGAGGGTTTTTTCTTTACCCTTGATAAACCCTCCGCTCTCTGTCTCCCAGGCTGTCTTGGAAGCAGTTCTGGGGAGGGTGCCGTTCCTTGTACTTTCTGTGGCTTAGAGTCTCCCCATGCCTTCTGTTTGTTGTTTTTGATGGTTTTTAAAGTGTTTCCCTGCAGTGACAATATTAGAAAGTCAGCTTTAAGGTTGGCTTGAGGAAACTGAGTCAGCAATACAAACCTACCATCTCGTCAGGCACTGGAACTTGTCAGTCTGTTGCTTGGTTAACTTTACAGGTAATTTGCCTTTGTTTCATTTTATCAGTGTACATGTTGAATGTTTATAATCTGAAAATTCAAAATTCAAAATGCTCTAAAGTCTGAAAGTTTCGTAAGAAACCATGCAGGTCACCCAGGCGGGAGATTCTACACCACCTCGCTGTGGCATCAGGCAAAGTATGGGTGCACTAAAAATAATTTGTGAAGTCACCTCTGGGCTATGTAGAAGGTGTAAAGGAAACATAAGCGAATGTTGTGTTTAATCTCAGTCCTCACCCCTGAGGTGTTTTATAATGTATATGCCATGGTTTTGAAACCTGAATGAATCTGAAGTCCAAAATACATGTAGTTTCAAGCATTACAGACAAACACGCTCAGCCTACACTACAAAACCTTTCTCCCCACAGGAGCCTATTTGCAGTTTTTTGTCCAGTGGCTCTGATAATCACCAGTGCACACACGACACATCATACCTTTCAGAACTCTGTACTAAAGAATGATGTCTGTTTCACAACAAACTACATCAGTTTTAAATTTGTGTCTTTTAAGGTAAAGGAAAATAGAAGAACTTGCACTGGTTCTTGGACCCCTACGTACCCAAGTAGCTCAGGCTGGCATCACAAGTTGAATTGGATTTTTGTCTTCTTCCACCTTCAATTCAGAGGCATTTTTAAAATCAGGCATCAAAATGCAAACACATCATACAAAATTAAGAGACAGAAATTACTACTTGCATGAAGCCTGTACAATTTTAATTCTACACATTTCTAAAAACTCCCCTAAAATGGCACATATGTAGTTGTTTTGTGTGTGCAAGGAGGTGGAATGGATAATTTGAATTACAAAAAAGCCTTGATAACCCCCCACACATCAATTTACCTGTGAACAAAAAGATTCACACTGAGAAAATGGGACTTGGGACTATTTGATAAATTACTACAGACTACTTGAATATTCCATTAGCAAAATAATGGCTCATTACAGAACCTCAGAAGAATGTAGTATAATTACAATAGTACTATCTTCCCTTGGGAGTTGGGGAGGAATGCAAATGTTAAAAATGATCGCTATTTAACCAATGTTAGAAAAAAAATGCCTCAAAACAAACTGAGAGGTTATATGATTTCTGGAATTCAGTGAAATGTTTGTAGTCTTGACCAGTTTCAATCAGGTGAGTATGTTTCTATCAAGTGAAGGCTATTCACGTTTGTGGACTCGTATCCACATATTTGCATAGTCTGTGTCCAGGGATGATGGAATTGCCCCAGTCTCTGTTAAAAGTTTCTATAAACTATTCCTGAAAATATCAAGAAGTGACAGCATACTATCTTTGTAGTAGCAGGTGAGAACACTGAGAAACTGAGTATTCATCAGAGTGCTAAACTAGGTCGGAATATAGTTATGGTGGAAGAGAAAGATGGACAGGAGGATGAGAGAGAGAAAAGGAGGAAAAGCAGAATAATAGAAAGAAATCTAGTGTCCAATTTATAAATGACTTGTATCACAGGGTCGGAGTAACAAAACTTCTCAAGTTCATGATACAAAAAATATGTGACAGGTACCCTTCTCTTGCTATCGGATCAAAATGAAATATATAAGTGAAAAAACTCATGCATTTTTAACACCTTAGCTTCATTTTTAGGCATGAGTTGTTGTTAATTGTGGTATTCAGTAAGCCACCTGAGTGATAAAAGCTACATGGTTCTTGTCATGCCGTTTAATTTCTTAGTTAAAAAGTTGCTTTAAGATGTGGGTAAAAATGAGAATTAACTTGTGTCATATACTGGTACAAATTCCCCAATGTTATGTGTCATTGTGAGATGTATATAAAATGTACCAATAAAGAATTCAATTTAAAATTTAACAAAGTTGCTTTAAGAAATTCAAATGTGTAATTCTTAACTTTAGCCAGGAGAACACAAATCAGAACAACAACAACAACAACAAAAGACTGGTTTCAACATACAGCTTTTGTTCCACTTGTGAATTGGTCATATTTGCCTAGCTTCAGAAATTTTCAAAATGTATCTAAGCAAGAATTCCAGAATGCTATACACAGTGAACAGGGGATATTCATATTTGAACCACACTGCTATCTTTAATGTCACTTAGGGGAACATAAAGTTCGCAACAGGCCCACATTCTACCACCTGTAATATAAATTTGTTCAGTCTCCATTCATTTGTGAAAATGATCAAAGGCAAAATCAACTTATAGAAAGTAAGGACAAACACCTACAAATTCAAAGCAACAGAGTGTGACAATTTATGTTCCTCAGCATGCCCATATTTCTCATGTAACTAAACGGGATAAACATAGGTCTTCAACCAATTTATTGACTACTACCTGTCACGTCTAAATCATGAGAAAGAGACACCCAATATATGTAATTACAAAAGACTATGTATGTATATATTTTCAATATATAACAACCTTATATTATATATTGGTAATCAGTGATATGAATCATACAAAATCGTAACTAAATTTTGAAAGTATATATTTAGAGACAAACGCTTCAACTTTCTAAATGACAATTCTTTTGGATACAAATATGCTTCTAGCTCTTCAGCAAATATAGGCAATGAGATATGAAATAGAAATGTTAATACAATTAAATGAGATTCAAACGTACAAATAGAAATCCCAAGGTGATTTATGCAGCAATCATCTATGATAGTATTATCTAAAGATTCAGTATGGAACTTTTTAATATCAGCCACTTTCCAAAAACACATTTTTCTTAACCTTGGTTGCCTGAAAATTATTCTAGAAGAACGAGTCTCCAGTTCTAGGAGAAAAGCAATCACAAAAACCTGGCATGATTATAGAACAGGTATTTGTGTACTCTAAAAGAAATAGTAGGAAGAGGGTTAGAGGCAAAAACCCCAAACTCACCTAAAGAGAGTTAAGTTCTGCTCTTTTTCACTCTGGTATCCCCTCTCTTAGACAGTGTCTTCAGAAACTTGGAAGGGAGCACTACGGTAGAGACAGAAAGCTGCAAGAAAAGCCTGGCTGGAAGAGCCAAGGAAATGAAAGCACCAGTTAACACCAAGACTTGTTCTGTTCCCTGCTCAGTGGTGGCCTATGGCAGCCTTACCAGAATCACTAAAATCTGTAGAAGGCCCGGCATTACCGCCCTTAGCTACCACCCAGCAGCCACAGCGGTGATAGCGCTGGAAATCCACAGGAGACAAACTAAACGAGAGAAGCCTTTCACTGTTTCCAGCCTCCACTGCAATCCTAAGAATGGAATGTCATGACTAAATGTCATGGCTCGTTTTCTCCATCTTCTGGCTGCCTGGCCTACGATACAAGCAAAATCTTTGATAGGAGTCTACCAAATATGAAAAATTTGCAGCCATGATCCTTTCACATATTCTCTCTCTCTAGTACCAGGGATCAAACTCATGACCTTGAGAAGGCAGGTGGCAATGCCACTGAGTGGAATCCCTGGCCATTCAAATATTTTTCTCAAGCATGTATTCATATCTTCTTTCCTTCTGAAGCTCTGATATTTGAATGTTAGTATTGCCTCGCAGGTTCTTGATGTGCAATATTTGTTTTCTTTATGCATTTTTCCTCAATGTTATAGGTTGAGTAAGATCTACCCATCAAACTTCAGGTTATGGACTCTGTTCTCACCATTCTGTTATTAATGGCATCCTCTGAGTTGTATCATACAGTTCTAAAATTTCCATTTAGTTCTTTATGTCTTCTACTACTTTTCAGAAAATTTTTTGATCTTCTGATTTGGTTCAAAGATGTTGTTATTTTTTCTTGTTGGAGAAGTCTTACAACTACTTTAAAATTATGTCCAATGACTGTAACATCTGTGCCATCCCAGCAGTATCTTTTCCTATGAAACTTGGTATTTTCTCGATTCTTCAAATGCTGGGCCACTTGTAGTTATATGGGGTATTTTTATTATTATGTTGAAACTATGGGTCTTGTCAAAATCCTACAAAAAATGTTGACATTTTGCTTTAGTGCCAATCAAATTGACTGCGTTCAGGTCTCCAGTTGTGACCAGATTTCTTTGGTAAATTTCACATTTAAAACCTATATAGACTTGAAATGTCTCGCACATGCTGCATAAAACCAACCTGGCACTTGGACGTTGCTATGTTCTTTACTCAGCTTTCTGTGTTTCTACATGCGACTTGGGTTTATATCTATGCATCTGAAGCTCTAGTGAATGCAGAAATGCACAGGCCACCGAACCAAGATGTTTCTTACGTCCTTGCCCCCTTAGCTTCCCCTTGCCTTCTCCCTTCTGAGTCCTTTGGGTTCCCTTTTTAACTCCAGAGATTTGGCCAGAAATCTGAAGCATATTTAACCTCCTTTCCTCGCACCTTCCTCGACTGTGCCCTCACCAAAGGGAAGGGGGTAGCATGAAAGAATGTAATAAGGGTGAAAGAAGCAGCAGTACTGGGCTAAGGCTGCTTGGGGACTGAGGCACCGAAGGATGGAGGGAAGAAGAAAAGATAGGAAACGTGGATCTGTACACTCTCTCTGGACATTAGGAGACCCTTTTAGGATTCCTTGAAGAAAGAATTAGAAGACTTCTGCATTTGTGGTGTAAGAATTCTTCTCTGCGAAGCTATCTTTAGTTCTGGCAGTAAATGTCCAGAGCGGGGAAAATTAGTGAAGTGCCAATTTGGTGGTGTTTTCAATCCCATTCTTCTTAGTCAAGTCTACTTGACGCTATTTTCTTTTTGGAGTCCTTGTGCTGCCTACATATCCCTCCTAGGTAGATTCTTTTAGAGCTGCATTCAGTGAGAGAAATGGAGAAGGGTGTGCTTCATTCATCTTAGTAAGAGATAAATCAATACATCTCTTTCTTCATTTGAGATAGCTTCAATGATAAATTATAAATATATACATTGCTAATATTTTATTTTGGCAGCTCCATTAGGTGTCTAGGTTTAAATTTCTTAACTCAAAAGTTAGTTTCAGAATTCCTTCATATACAGTATTAAAGCTATAATTAGATGGTTTAAGAAATTTTATTCATCAGATATGATCTATGAATTTCTACTTTGTATTTTTTTCATTGGGCTGAAGAGAAAAGAATCGGAACTGTGATGAAGTTTTGAATAAATCTGTGCTTTAAGGGTTATGACAACCTAATTACCATTCTTTGCATGCCCAAATCCCACTGATAGTTTCTGTGCTAAGTGAAATCATTCTTGGATGAATCTAGAATGCTGCTTGCTAAGGCAGTTCCTTCTGATTGCTTTGAAATTCTCCTTTAAATTAAGGCCAAATCCACTTTTTTCTGTATTTCCACTTTTTTTTTCCTTTTCCTCTCCCTTTGACTCCTAAAGAAGGGAGCTTTAGAGAACCTATTTAACATTTTTCCAAACAGGAAAACCTTTTAAATATTTGGAGACAACTTAATTTTCCCCACCTAAATATTCGTGCTCTCTTTGAAAGCATTTTCCAGACCATTCTAGGGCCATAGTTTGCTGGGTGGTCTGCAGGCCATCTGTCACAGAATAAGAAAAGATTCTTGTTAAAAACTGCCAAACTTTAAGGATAGTCTTTAGATGTACCAAATGAGAATGTCAGACTGGAGAGACCTTGGACAGTACTATTGGAAATTGGGGCCCACCTGGTTTCGGGGTCAACCTGCCCTGGGCTCTTTGTAGGTAAGTTTTCTCCCTTTCTCTATCTAGTATCATTGGGGGACATACCTTTATGATCTCAAAAATTACCTTTGAAAATACTTCCAGAGACTGGCAAGGGCATATGCCTTCTTGGGATCTCCGTATTCTCTGATGGTTAAAATAGTCCCTAGCAAGCAATCGAGGGAGATCTAGGGTCTCTGAACGTCTAAGGTACTGAGGTTGCGAGCACAGGGGAGGAGGCCCTCTGGAGATCCAGATTTGGTAAAGGGGTCTTATGTTTGGTGCCGGTGTTGGTGTATTCCACGGGAAATCACATGCTAAGGCATTGGGACCCTTCCTCCGAAAGAGAGGGGCAAGACAATTTTAGCACAATTTCTTCCTTTGCCAGCTGAGAGAAGTATTCTTGTATAAGTTTTGAGCCTTGAACATAAAGCAGTGGCAGGTCCCATAGAGAAAGGGGTTTGTGGTCTACTTTTCCATTACATTTAACACAGTTAAAAACAAATCTAAACGCATGATGGGACTCTGTGTCTCAACATGCAGTTTAGTAGGTTTGGAGGAAGGCCTAGGAATCTTCCTGAGAAAGGTGTCCGGGTTCTTTTAATATGCATTTAGGCTTGCGATTCACCCCTTTTGACGTTTACTGTCGAATTGATGTGGATACTCCTTATTAATTGACATCTGAATCAAAAATACCTAATAACTATTTGATCTAATCTACTGCTTCTCCAAAAAGAAAGAAAGAATGAATGAATGAGAATAAAAGAAAAAATTAAAAGGAAACATTTTTCAGTTTGACTCTCTGGAGAAGAAAGAGGCATGTTTGAATTAGTTGGGGAGAGATCTCTTGATCGCAAGGAACAAATAAAAGGATATAATTACAAAGAATAAAATCCATCACTGAGATTTGCCTCAGAATCAGCAGGGTATAGTGCAAATCTGTTTTTTATTTTTTTGAAAAATAATTTTCTCTCAGTAACCTGCTAACATTTAGGTGGTCCTCTGTTTCTTTTATTCAGGCCATGGGAGTGAAGAAACCTAAAAGAAGTGAATGTTTTTGGAGATAAAAGCTAAACTGTAGCTGAGAATATTTCAAAGGCAAACAGTCATTATGCATTCTGTCCCTAGAAGCATGTAAGAGTTGGGGGTTGAGGGCCCAATCTCTTTAGCTCGAGCTATAACTAACATGTTTTTCTCATTTTTCACTTTCTGCATATTCATACATGGGGGGGGTTTCCCTCTTTGGAAAACAATACACTCTAGCAAAACCACATTCTAACTAGTCTTGACCTTGGATGCATTTTTTCTCCCCTGCAAGAGTCAACTTTCACAGCTGTTGTGAGCCGCTTGCCAAATCAAAGCAGAGAGAAGCTTTGTAGTTTCTGAAATTTTTCCTCGTCTCCAGAAAGTAACAAGAAGTCTTGGAATGACTGAGCCACTGCCAGCCAGCGACAGATCTTGCTAGCCCTGCCTCCCCTCTCATCTCTCAGAGCGTCAGTTGATTGAAGGCGGCCACCTGTTCTGAGGCCCCTCTTTTCCTTGTCATTAAGAAATCACCCCCACATAAGGGAGAAGAACTTCTTTGTTGGCTCTGGTGAGCAGCCTAGGAATTTAGGGTAAGACCAAATGTGAATTAACTTCAGCTGAAGCTAGTGCCAGGGACACAGCAGAGGCATAGGAGTGGCCAGCTTTCATTTCAGTCTCTTTTTGTTGTTAGCATATGTATTTTTATTGCCTTGCGAGTTACAGCTTCATTTTATATAGCTATATACAGGAGGGATTCACCACACCCTACATTTGGGAGTTTTGACATTTTATTGTCATGAAAACCTTTTAAGGCAAGATGTTCTAGCAGTCACAGTGATTTGTTGAAAAGGTCTCTGTGAGGAGTTAGCAGTTGGCATGACCTAAGTATAGGCTATTAGAGAAAGAGGGAGAGAGACAGAAAGACGGAGAGAAGGGGTGTGGGTTAAAGATGCATTCAAAACTCATGAGGGTACAGTATCCAATAGCATCTGTATTAAAAATGACCCTTCAAACTGGGCATGGTGGCTCACACCTGTAATCCCAGCACTTGGCAGGCAGAAGCAGGAGGACTGCTGAGTTTGAGGCTTGCCTGGGCTACATAGTGGGTTCAGGGTTAGCCTCAACTACAAAGTGAGATCCTGTCTCAAAAAACTAACAAAAACAAAACAAGAAAACAACCACATGACCCTCTGCTAGACATTTCTTCTCCAAGGTAGTTGTTCTGTTATTTTCTAAGCCAGATTCTCTGTCTTCCTGCAGATTCTGTGGACCCTATTTAACTTCCCAAGAAATATCAGCTAAACTCGTGTTCTTGCTCTCCACTAAAGACCCTATTTGGTACACACGAGGTGAAAATGTAATGGCCTCTAAAATGGTGAGACTTTTACTTTAAAAAAATGATTCAAGTGAAAAAAAATAACATCTGCAGTTCCGCAGCATACGTGAAACTAACACATGAGCAAAGCACTTAAAATTGGAGATGGATATTAAAAAATGCAAGCGTGGAGTACTGTAGAAAAGTGACAGAGGCTGTTGAAGTTTGAGAGCGCATATACTTCCCACAGTTTCTTGAAAGTAAATGAGTGGTCATTTTTCTAAAATAAAGTAGAGGCAATACTATTTTGAATCGAGGCTTCTGTCTATAATCTTCTTACATAACGTGTGCTGGTGCAGTGATGTTCAATGTGAGAAATATTGCCATTTCTCTGGGCTTCAGCAGTGGATTGGAAGACTTATGTTGCAATGAGTTGAATCTGGGTCATGTATTCTCTGTTACTGAGGGGTCCAGGGCAAAAAGCAATAACCAGTCTATCTTTGGAATGTTGTGGCTCCTTTATCAATTACTTAGTTGACCTAGTTACAAAGGATTTCTTTCTGGGACACCTAGACTTTGAGGAATCCCAAAGAGAAAAAAATAAAAACATCTAAGTGAACTTTTTTTTTGTTGTGTGAGGGGCGGAGCAAGTGAATGGAGAAGTCTTAAGGAGTTGTCTAGTTAGACAGAGCTAGTTAAACAAGAAGAGCTGGAGGAAGCCTGGGAGTACAACCATTCTCTCTATAGTTTTCCTTTGTAAGGGATAAAGATGGGGTTGAGTGAACCCAGACACTTTTTCCTGTCAGGAGGGATTCAGAACAAAGATTTCCTTTAAAGCCAGTGTGCTCAGTAGTGCCTACTGACAGAGGAATCTCAAAAGACTCCATTGTGATAAGGCCCCAGTGTGTAGATTGTCGGTGGAAGCACAGAGTAACTTCTCTGAACTTTTCTCTACTTGTCCTTTTGTTCCCCTGACACCTAATTTCTTCTTTCTGGCTTTTGGTCCCCCCTTTTAATCCCATCTGGTCATTTCCCTAGAAAAGACTGAAAAAAAAAATTCACATTGTTCCCTTCCGGTAAAGAAATGCCAGGACAAGTAGTTGAACAACTACCTGTAGAGTGAGGGCCTCTGTGTTGACGTGGTCAGAAGAGTCGATTTTCTTAATTAACATTAGATTTTTCTAAGCGATCACAACCTTCTACGTTCAGTTTGTGAGACACTCACTTGTAGGAATTCCTCAACCAATAAATAATATATAAACCGTTTAAATCATGTATTCCTCAAGAAAAGGTCAGCATGTTGAAAATCTTGCTGTCCACTCCAAGGGACAGCGATGATGCTGGTCATGTCCATGAACTCATTACATTGGCTGCTCAGTGTCCACGGTGACACTTTTGCCACATATTTTTCTACACAGGCTGAGTGCCCTTGTCCACTTCCTGTTATGACTGCTACTTAAAAGGAAATTTGATTCTATTAAATTTTGGTTACTTTTTCTTTTCTCCCACTATGTTCTCTGGAGTATATTACACCTACATAATGGACTTTGTAAGTCTGTGAAAAACTGCTGAACAAAAAGGTGTGGATTAAAGAGGTCTGATTCCGTAGAACCAGTGTCATGCAGTGCTCATTTTCAGTAATTTGATTCTGTGTTCCTGACAGGATTCCTATTTCTCCATGAAAATGTCTCTCAGATACCTAAGGAAGTACAAACTGAGAACTATTTTCCCAGCATGCACTTCTGGGCTGTTTTTGTCTGTCACTGTGGATTCTTCCAATTTAAGGGGACTCCTTTGAATGGCAGTATGTACAGTCCTGTTACTTAAGTATGCCCTGTTGTCCCATCAAAATATAGTAGTGCGTCCTTCAGTGACCTCTCTCCTTTCTCTTCCCAGCTGTGCTCCCAGTTCCTGAGACTTCAATTCTCTTGGCAAATTCTAGACTGACTTTTCCAGAGTCCCCGTGGGAAGTGAGAATGTGGTTCTTGTCTTTCTGTGTTTGGCTTATTGCTTTGAACGCAATGCCTTCCATTTTGTCATAAGGTCCAGCCATGTGGTCAAACACAAGGATATTTCATATTCTATCTCTCAGTCTATCTCAGGGAGGGCAAGGAGTGTCCTGTCCCTGCCTGCAGTCCCAGCGCTCTGCAGGCGGAAGGGGAGGACCTCAAGTACCAAGCTAGCCTAGGTTCCTTAGTGATTTCCCCAAATAAAAAATAAAATATCGGAATCAGGCCAGGGATGTAGATATAGTGAAGGAACAGACTTCAATTCCCAGCAGTGGAAAAACAGAAACCAAACCAAACCAAAACAATAAAAAGATAGGAAAAGTTGATGTTTTATAAATAAATAATCTCCTTAAACAGACTATCTGGGGGAACCCGGATAATAGGTAGAATCGAGTGAACGGTTTGAATGTCTGAAGTATGCTGTCGGAGCCCACAACACTGCACTTTCCTTTGAGAAATCGAAGCCGTGCTCCGGGTGGAGGAAGGCCAGCCAGGTTCAGCCTCTGCTCGGGAGCAGTGGTCGCCGTCAGCTCTTCCGGGCACCCCAGGCTCTCTTTCCCCCATCACTCCTGTCCCTCAGTCCAAGGGCCTGTTGCGTCCCTTAATTGCTTCTGCTTTATTTGTTAGTGCTTGACAGTTTATTAAGGCAGAGAGAAACTGGGGCGATTTATCATGAAACGTCCGCTGTAATTACATTTCCACACACGTAGGCGCTTGTCAGCCTCACGACTCCGCTCAATATTGCATAAGCTAATGTTAGTGGGATATTAACAACTATTAGATGCAAGGCAGAGCAATCTGTTTTTTCATTAAGCGGTGAGTAACATTCTGGGATGTGCTACTGAGGGCACCGACGAGCACACAAAGCTCTGGGCGCACCCCTGCTCTGCTGCCCTGGTGCGGGGACAGCTTGTCAGGTGCCTTCTGGCCTGGCCAGGAGGAGGCCTTGAGGTCTAGAGGGGGTAGAAACTGAAGAGCCTCAGAGCAATGCCCGTGAGGTCAGAGGGAGGCCATCTGTGACTCCCGGGTTAAGCTTTCCTTATCTGGGGCTGTGTTTCAGTCCACATGTGGGACCAGCCACCCTGAGATGTGGGCCTGAGGTCCTCTCTGCCTCTGGGTGATGACGGATCTCACCAGGGCTTCTTTAGATTCCCACAAGATGGGGAATGGTAAGGACGCGGAGCTTGATGATGGAATAGCACGCTGTCTTGCAAATTCTTAGAAACACAATCAAGTGCGTTCTCTGAAGTATTCAGGAAGGAGAGTGGTGAATTGCTTTAGCTTCCTGAAAAAAACAAAACAAAACAAAAAGTAATACTGGAGATTAAACTGAACCACAACCCCAACTATTTGTGCTTTTTATTTTAAAATAAAATCACCCTAAATCATGATGTTGCTCAGATTGGGCTCAACCTTGTTATCCCCTTGCCTCACCCTCCCACAGTATGAATCATATGACCAGCTGAGCTTCTGAATTAAAATTGAATTGTGCTCTTTCAAATCATTTTTACCATTACCTATATGCCCAAGGACAACCAATAGATGTTCAAAAAATTGCAAGTCCAGGGCCAGGGATCTAGCTCGGTATTTCTGGCATCTGCCTGGCAAACACAAGATCCAGACTTCAATCCCAAGTACCACAAATCGTGATGGTGGGCATGGTGGCTCACACCTGTAATACCAGCACTCAGGAGGCAGAGGCAAGATGATTGTTGAGTTCAAGGCTTGCCTGGGCTACATGGTGAGCTCTGGGCCAGCCTGAACTACAAAGTGAGAACCTGTCTCAAAAAAAAAAAAAAAAAAAAAAAAAAAAAAAAAAAAAAAAAAAAAAAAAAAAAAAAAAAAAAAAAAAAAAAAAAAAAAAAAAAAAAAAAAAAAAAAAAAAAAAAAAAAAAAAAAAAAAAAAAAAAAAAAAAAAAAAAAAAAAAAAAAAAAAAGAGAAGAAGAAGGAAGTCCAATATAAGTGAACTCAAAAGAAAATATTTAAAAATGTTTGGAAAGAAACAAAGCAAATTGAACCTATGAGAAATTCCAAGTTATGTGAGGTGCAAAATTTGATGGGATGGACATGAAGGTGAAAATATCAGCCACTGCTTGAGCAAGGTTTATGTCCCATTTCTTGTCAAGTCTCTGTTAGAAAAATTGACAAAGTATTATACATTGGATAGCCTTACACATGGCCCCAAACCGATACCACTGGCCACTTGACATAGCTATAACTAATTCTCTAAATTGATTGTATGGTGAAAGACTAAGATTCAGGCCCATCGCTTCTCGGTCTTTTGGCTAAGATCAAGTGTAAGATTCAGGCCCTTCAGTGGACTCCTCTCCTTATGTGTTCCTGAAGGACATTTTTCTTTAATTCCAATACAATTCACATTTTGCGTTTTCTTTGGACTATTCCGTGTCACTGTGTCATGATGTAATTTCAAAAAAGCAAGTTATTGTTGAATGTTTCTCAGCAACTTTTTCTAAGTGGAGGAGGGGAGCTCACCTTGAACCCGAGGGAACTTCTCCTTCCTCTGCTGACCCATGCCTCACTCCCCTCACTTTTGTTTGGCTCATCCGCTGTACCTGGGATTTGCTTGGGTGATTCCAGAACACCGTGAGGAGCAGGGCCCATGATACCACCCTGTCCTTTGCACTCTGGGCTTCGTCTCACACTGTGAGTGGGTCTGACCTGATCTTGCTCTCTGGGGGATGCTCAAGTCTCTTAGCTTTTACATTTGCTTTCATATCTTGAGTTTCTCATTATTTTGGACTCAGTATCTTGCTGGAGGTGAAATGAGAACTTAAAGCTCCAGAGGGCCTCTTTTCTCATCAAAGTTAGGCATTAGGACTCAGATTTATTATAGGGATTATTAAACATTATGAGCAATTGATTTATTTTAATAATGTGGTACTTGAACTTCTGGTTTGTCACTGCGTCCTGTATGTATCTAGCTCCCCCTGGAATTGCTTCAAGGTAGGAACGATCGGACCTGCAAGTTGGGGGCCTGCCTCCATCTCCTGTCCATGACACCCTTTAAAAAAGAACTGCCTCTCGATTCAGTGGATTAATTTTAACTGTTCATTTTAACTGTTCTTCTAGATCTCTATTAAAATTATAGAAATTTATCCCCATTTAGTCACTGATGAGGTATAAGAAGAACTTTGTTAGTGAATGTCACTTTTATTTTGGATGATGAGACGTCAGTGTCTATCTTTTTGGTAGCCACACTGCAACGCCTCAAGGAGAAAATGACTTATTCTTCATGCGTGTAGACATTAACATGGTTCATAGCATATCCTCAGTGCTCAATAGATGTCTTCTGACTATAATCGATGACTACCTGTTTAAAAGGCTAATTAGCTATCTATAGTTGTGCTATATTCATCTCAATTTTCATATTTAAAAGAGTAATATCAGGAATTATTTGTCAGCGTTATTTTTTTCCCTCCCATTGGAATTTGAAATGTAAGCACATCCTCTGTACCTTTAAAAAATTACATTGTCACCATGAGGAAGGCTGGAAACAGCAAAACATTATTCTCAGAGTTTATTTTCAGTAAGTCTGTCAGCTAAGTAGTGTGATCTGTTAATAATATGAGTCACGTGGTCGAGTGAAGGAAAATAAAATTAAATCTGTCGAATTAAGAAAGGTATGTAACAGTGTTCTGTGTGCAGTTTTACAGAAGCTCAAGTTTAATTTGATGGCAGGGTCAGTAGAAAATCCTGTCAACGTCTTTGACTTAAGGAACGTGAAGGAGATGTTCCTGTCTTTCCCATTTCAGCACCAGTTCTATCTTCTTAAAGTTCTTACAATTCTACTCTTGTTACATAGTAGAAGGGAATTTTTTTTTAAAATTCTGGTGAGCTTAAATGTGAGCAGTAGAAGCCTGTTTTTGGAGGGAAATCATCTCCAGTATTAAACATTTTTGAAGAGCTAGCCTGTGAGACGGGAAACAGACATGTTCTAGACCATACATGATTGCATTAAAGTTGGCTAATTGTACGTTTATATGTCTATCTTTACTAGAATACCATAGTTATAACAGGCTCCAGATTGTGTCCTTCGAATACTGAAAATTATGTCTCTGTGACATCTATTCAAATCCAGGGCACAAGCATTCTCTGCCTTAAACAGATGTTCTTCAGATAATTTTGGTGGCAGAATTTCAGGAAGAAATAGGGCTATTTGCAGAACACTATAGAATATATGCTGCTGTAACTTCACTGTGCTGTACATATCACGTTCATAAAGGCTTAAATGGGAATCACTACATAATTCAGCCAACCACAAACCATATTTCCTCAAGGACACCATTTGAGAAAGAACATTAAATTTGGGTGCAAATTATAACTTCATTCCTTATCTCAGGGCACTTTTTGGAAAGCAACACCCCCCCCCCCCTTTGATAAAGATGAGGCAGCCATTAACAAAAATCCGTCCTTCTCTCCATTTTGTGGAGATATTGCTGGGCAGAGGCTTTTAGGATTCAGTTTCTAGAAAGCCAAATCACTAGTTCCCAGGAATGGAAGTGGAGACAGAGTGAAGTGTGCTTCTTCAAGGCTGACGGGATTGGGAAGTAGGTGTGTCACTGTGCTTCTCCCTTCCTAAGTCTCGCGAGGAGACTTTGGAAGTCAAGTATGGAGTGCTGGATTCGCAGCACTGTAGAGCTTTGGTCTTGACTCCCGGATGGAAGACCCTCTTCTCAGCACTTGCACTGAATTGTGTGCAAGAAAAAGAAACATCATTGTTTTAGCCACCAGGATCCCAGAGTTCATCTGTTCTTGTAGCTAATATTACTTTAACTACCTTTGTCATTAACTTCCATTTTTCTCACAAATAAAGAAGGGCAAAAGGATTTATACTTCATAAATTCAGTGAGTAACAGGATTCAATATGACTTATAGCAAGAGAGCATGAAGCACAGACAAATCTCTCCAAACGGTTAGTTATTGTTGGGATGGCTTATTGCTATGTTCATATACTCTCTAAATTTTACCAAGACCATCATTTCTAGAGGATCAAGAGAAGCAGGCATCAAGGTACTCAGGATGAAGAAAGGTGGACTATAAGTTGATTCTGAGGATGTAGAGAATGGTTTCATTTTTTCCTGTGGGTTTGGTTATTTCCTTGTGCTGCCTGCAGTCTACTTTGAGAAATGGTTCCTTGAAATTAGGTTGGGCAACCAATGTTGGGCCCATCCGTAAAAACGGAATCCGAGGACACTGCCTCCATTTGTTTTATTTTCTTCGCTTCTCATGTTTTAAAAGATTTATTTTCAAGCATCTGTTCTCTCCAGGAATTATGCTGGTTGATTTTACTTGTTCTTAAAGGGAAGAGAGATGCCACAGAGACTTTCATTGGTAAAGTTCCCAGGATGACGGCAAACTATCAGCCATAACTTTAGCTCCAGGCACTGCAGAGCACTAAGGTGAAAGCTGAAGAGGAGGAAAGGAAGTCAGGACCAGCAACTGCACAGCCAACAGGACCAGCCATGGGTGGCTCATATGGGAAATGAGAATACCATGCTCAACCTAGGGGAAATTACACGCATTCCAATTCACCCCTTTGCCATGGTCTCAGGACTTCTGAATTTCACAGCTCACACAGACCTTGATATATGATTTCTACTATATACTAAAGTATTCTGACTTCTTTAAGAGAAACAATGAATTGATTTTTTTTTCTCTGTCTCTCCCCCCGACAAAAATACCAGGCTAATGTTCCAGTGAAATTCCTCTCTTCAAACTCCATTCCATAAATATTGGCCACGTAGTTTAGTTATTTCTACAAAGACTTATTCAAGTAGATATCTATCTTAGCTGCTGATATTTTAGAGCATTTTTATTTGACATAATACACCATGATATGAAGATTGTTACACAGTAAATATGAATGATGGAGTCGATATGAATGACTATAATAAAAGCTTTGTTTAGAAATGTTATTTATACATTATTTTCTTTTTTCCAGCAAAGAACTATTTTCAGAGAAGATAACAGAAGATATACATCCTGAAGAGCAACAAGATATAAGCACTCTTATTTTGTAGGAAACAGACAGGGCTAAGTAGTTCTTCAAAAAATTTTGTAAGGTCAAAGTATAGTGCGGATGTGTGTAACAGAGTAAGAGAATCTGACCACATGTTTACGTATTCTGATTTTAGATTGTGAGAATATTGTATTCCAGTCTTTAATATCATGGGCACAATCTCTCACTAATGTGTGTCATGCTTGTAACAGAGGGGTATCAGATGGAGCATGTCCACCAGGTGAGTGTGTTACCCGACTCTCGGGTTCTGTCAGATAATGTTGAGGTGAAGACCTGGAGCCTCAGGTAAAGTTGGGGTCCCAATTCAAAAGATCACTGATGAACACATGGTTTGGGAAGTATTAACGTGAACAAATCTCCAGAAAACTAAAGAAATCTGTGATAAGCAAGTTTACTTATACTTGAACGTTATATTTGTTGTCATATTTTTCTCTTGTAAAAGTTTACACATTTTCTAACAGATGACCAATGGAAGAACAAATATTGAGTTCCTTCTGATATATATATATATATATATATATATATATATATATATATTACATATATTACATATATTAAAATTTGGAGCTTCTTGTCCATAGCTTCTGGCCACATTATACATTATTTGAACCTGTGGTGGTGCAGAGCATCATGGTGGGAGTACATGGTAAGAGACTGTGTTCGCATTATGGGGAATGCAAAACAGAGAGGGGGGGTGCCAGTATCGCCATATTCCCTTCATGGGTACCCTCTACTGACCTCTCACTCAACCCTACTTAAAGAGATTTCCAGCAGTGCCTCACGTCGGTGATTGCACATTTAATCCATGGGCCTCTGGAAGACATTTATAGTCCAGTCCATAGTACAGAGTTTCTAAAAGGGACTCCAAGTCCTGGAGGTTACTCTTGATTTACTGTTTTCATTCTGAACCCATTAATCATTCTACTGGTCTTCAGTTCTTTTACTGGTGAAATGAAAAGCATAGTTTTCTTTGTGTTTCAGGACAGTTGGAAACAGTTAATAAAACGTAAGGTGAAAATAATTGTATTAGTACAAAATATACACCATGCTGAATATCAAACTGAACACTGTAAGTTCAGTACAAGTATATCCCAATTTTAGCAGTTAATCTTGTTTACTGATTTTTATCAGCATGTAAACTATATTCCTGCATGTGTAATCCATTTGGTTTTATAGTCTCACAAACAGGATGCTTATTCTTTATGTCGCCACCCTGACCAGTCACAGTCTGATAAGAGTCACAATTTCTTTTCTTTGAGAAACAATATACATGTTATGAAAACCAAATACATATTATTTACTTAATTATGTATGGCCTAATAGGAGTTTAATGGAGTGTAGATACTTGTAGTTTTTCACAAGAATTATTTTCCTTCAGAAAACTGGAGACACCTCTGAGAATGCTTGAGAGCATTTTGCTGGCATTCTCTTCCAGGAGGAGGAAAAGGATAGAGGCGTGAACAGTTCCACGACTGCATTTCTCCAGCGTCGTCATCACCTTTCTGTTTGCTGTCAGCAGAGTGGTTTAAATACTAGGCACCTGTGAACATTTTCTCAAGATAATGAAAAGTTCTCTTGTTATCCATGTGTGCATAGTCTCTAGCACTCTCTCTCTCTCCTTCATACACACACACAGAGTGTGATGTTTATTGTGATGCAGATTGAAGGGCTGTCTGGAATATGTGTAGACCCTTTAGTCCAATTCATGAGACAGACATTCCTGAGCATTAGGGAAGAAGCCTTCTTGGACCAGGACTTGCTCTATCCAGGCTCTACTGGCTGCTAAACTCTTTTAAACATTTTCTAAGCTGAATCACATCTATGCCCTCTCGGCTAATTTGCCATTGAATGATATACATATTTTATATATTTTCATTAATTCTATAGCCAAATGTATTTTTCTTTCATTTTCTCATTACTAGTACTGAAAGTTTATTTTTTCCTCTCAAGGAAAGATGATTTTCTTCTATCTTTGTTCATTTCCGGTGGTGAAGCCTGTTTTCCCACTTCGTTGGCCGTGGACAGCACGTGCGGAAGTTGCAGGGTTCCTGTGGTCGGCTTTAAGGGAGGGTGCGGACTGGAGAGGGGTGTAGACCCCTGGGTTGAGAGGTGTCATTTGGTAAAACAGATCCCTGCCTACCGTGCCGTGGCCAGGAGGGCTTGGTGGTCCTGCTTCTGCTTCCCTGTGGAAGACATGATTCATGGCTTCTCCAGCTTTGCACAGGCTCGAGGCTCTGTCTGAAAACAAGCCCCTTGTGGAGAGAGGGCGAAGGAAGGGGTCGGTGCTCTGCTGGCAGCAGAGCCAAAGCCGAGGGATGGGCCGGTTCCCCCTTCAGGGCTCGTTCGCGGACCCCCAAGCGCCTGCGCACTGCGTCTCCCACTATGGAGGCCCGAACGGATGGACTCTGAAGCAGCTGGGCCTCTCTCGTCGTGGGCCATATCAACAGGAAGACATTGGATGGGTAGCTCAGAAGCAGGCTTCCCTTATTTGGAGCTCGCTCCCCTGAACATCCCCAAGGAAAATCTTAAGTTTTCGGGTTTCATGGATCATGTGGAGGTCTGAGACCTCAAGGGTTTTGTTTTCTAAAAATCTCAGAACTTGAATCCTTTCTGAGTGTTGTGTGCTCCGATGTTGGGCCTCTGCTTCTTCCAGATTTTTTTTTTTTTCAGTTGAATTCTTTACTGGTACATTTTATGTACAGCTCACAATCACGCTCTAAACTGGGGAATTTGTACCAGTGTATGACCTGAGTTAGTTCTCAATTTTTACCCATATCCCAAAGAATAAATCTGATCAGATTTTAAGCTTCACTGTTTAAAGAGCTGCTGTGGGAGGAGCTGTGCGTGCTTGCTGTTGGTACCCCGAAGGAATGATCACCGTGGAGTGGAAGGGGTTTCTCTGCACGGAGACCTCTGAGATGAGACGGGTGTGTCTCTCTCTCTGCTGAGGCCCCAAAGCCTTTCAACCCCACTGTTAGAGCACATGCCTGTGAGGCAAAGCGGCTTTCAGTTTGTCATCCTGCTCAAGAGAAATTTACCTTCTGGGTTTTTTTTTTTTCGTTTTTCATTTCTATTTTTTTATCCCTTTCTTCCTGATCTCATTCTATGTGGGTCATATATGAATAGAAGAGTTATCAGAGCTAATTAATTACAACAATTCTGGCAATGAACTTCATTACCTATAGTTATTTGCAGCCAGATAAGCTTAGCGAAAAAGAACAAAGCAAAAGGGCAAAGAAAGTTGGAAGTTGTGCATGCCATTGTTTGTGAACAAGGCGGGAGGCTGGAGTATTTGGCCTGAGGACAATTATTCTGGAAGGTGTTGGGCATAGTCCCACGTCTATCAGTGCAGCCCGTCAGTTCTGCATTGTGTCTCCTTCTTAGGGATTTAGGATCTGGCAAGTAGAATGGGAATTTTATCTTGTTGGAAAATGTGAGTTGGAAAATTAACCTCCATGAAATTATGGAAAAGAGATGAATGAGCTCTCTGGGAGTTGTGTAATTATTTCTCTGGTTTAGCCAGACTGTGTTATATGATACTGTGTGTTCTTCTTTTGTTATGTTTTATTTTTAAGATTTTATTTATGGATTTCATTTTGGCAGATTCCTAGAAGCCCATAACATTGGTCATTTTTACCTCCATCGTCCCTTTGTCCAGCCTGTCTCACCTACTTTCGTAGTTCTGGGGCCTCTCAATGTGTATAATATATAATGTCATCCTCCTATTATCCACCCTCATACTTCCTGTTTCCTTCCTCTTTCTAGGATCCAGAATTTCAAAATACTTTTTAGAGTAGGTAGAATTGCAGGGACACTAGTAAGCTGGGGATATTAATGATGGCTTTAAAATTATAGTAGGTCTCTTATGATTTGAAAGTAAATTGAAACAAGAGGGTTTGGTTCAACTTTCTACCAATTTACCAGACTGGTTAGACAATTTAAACTTTTTTTTAGTGTTCTATCCACTGAACATGTCTGAGTTTCTCTGTTTTTCTGATCTTTTGTGTCTCCATCCTGAACTATCTTTTAGTATCTGTGACTGTTAATTGTGATATGACAACTTGACTGGATTTGGAAATGTCTAGCAGATTAACAAATTGCACTTCTGGATGTGTCTTGGCATTGTTTCCAGAGATGATTTTCACATAGGTCAGCAAACTGAGGCGGGGTCCCATTCCAGTGATGTGTGGCACCAGCGAACAGACCCGGAACATGGATGGAATGAAAAGGAAGGAAGGGAGTTGGCCCATTTTTGGAAGGTCCATTCTCCTGGAGTGGATGTATCACTTGTTGCTGCTGTAGACATCTGTTTTCAGTTTCTTCAACCTTCCAACACAGACGCATACCAGAGAGTCTTTTGGGAGGCGCGTGGACACTCCTGTCTCTGACCCTGTAGGCTGCCCTGATAAATCCCCACATATAATTATACAGATATCTTCCTTCAGCTTTGTTCCACAAGAGAACCATAACCCATCAACAACCTTTCTCCTCTCTGGTGCTATCTGTATGTTTGCCATGGTTACTCATGTTTAATCTGCCACTCTTAACTTTTGGCATTGAGAATGAACACGGAATGAAAGGAATTCAAGTTTCTGTGCATATTTAAACAGCATAATAGAACAGTAGCAACATTTTGATGTTCCCTCTGAGCAGCAAATTTGAAAAAAAAGTTTAGGTGCACAGAGTTTTAAAAAATCTCTTGGCCTTAATCCCACACAGGAGAACCATGACCAGGACAAAGTCTTCTTAAAGTCTTATTATCTGGCTTAATGGAAGACAGATGGATTCTTAGATTTCTGTCTCCCTTTGTCCTGGCCATGGTGACTATGGATGGTACCCCAGTGTCTACGGCAGCAGTACTTGTCAGCCTTGTTTGCAGAAAATCATGGTAATTATAGAAAATAAAAATGAGACATAAGCTTAAGAATTTAGTCAGACAAGGTCAAATGGGACCTAGTCCTAGTTTTCTGAGAAATCTCCACACAGATCTCCACAATGGTTGCACAAGTCTACAATCCCACCAATAGTGGAGAAGGGTTCCTTTCTCCCTACAGCCTCTCCAGCATTTATTGTTGGTTGATTTTGTAATAGCGGCCATTCTTTGTGGAGTGAGATGAAATCTCAGTGTTGTTTTCATTTGCATCTCTCAAATGACCAGTGATGTTGAGCATTTCTTCATAGCTTCTTAGCTGCTTTGACTTCTGCCTCTGAGAAGTGTCTGTTCATTTCAGATGCCCATTTTTGAATTGGGTCTTTGAACTTGGGGAGGCTGATCTGTTTAAGTTCTCTATATATTGTAGATAATAGCCCTTTGTCTGATAAACAGCTAGTAAAGATTTTTTCCCCATGTTTTTGGTTGTCTTTTAGCAGTGCCAGTGACTTCTTTGGCTGTGCAAAAGCTTTTCCGTAGGATGAGATCCCATTTGTTGATTCTTTCTGCTAGTTCTTGTGCTATAGATGTTTTATTCATAAAATCTCTGCCTAAGCCAATGTCTCTAAGAGTTTGGCCTAACCTGTTTTCCAGCAGGGGTATTGTTTCTGTTTTAATGTTTGACTCTGCTATCCCCCTGCTAGGAATATACCCAAAAGAATTTTAAAAATCACATTGGAAACACAGATGTACACCATTGTTTATAGCAGCTCAGTTTGTGATAGCTCAATCTTGGAAACAACTCAAATGTCCATCAACTGGAGAGTGGATAAAGAAGATGTGTGTGTTTTTTTTTTTTACACAATGGAGTATTATTCTGCCATAAAGCATGACAAGATTGATTCATTTATGTGCAAATGGATACACCTGGAGGACACACTAATAAGTGAAATAAATAGATCACAGATAGGCAAATACTGGATCTTTTCTTTGATATGAGCACCTGTAGATGCAAATGAGCTCTAGAAAGTATGACAGTTTTTGTAGAATGGGAAGTTTTCAAAGGCAATTTGGTGTGGGAATGTAATGAGGGGAAGGAATAAATATGATTCTGAAAGAAAACAAAAGAACATGTATATAGGGGGTGGGGAGGTGTGGGTGGGTAGGGATATGGGTAAAAATGAGAATTAACTTGTGTCGTATATTGGTACAAATTCCCTGATGTTATGTGTGACTGTGAGATGTATATAAATTGTACC
>PVIC010029513.1:0-22461 GCA_004025085.1 Thryonomys swinderianus
TGTTTCCACGTCCAGCATTATATGTGGTTACCGGGGATCGAACTCAGGACCTTGCGCTTGCGAGGCAGGCGCCAGAACCACTGAGCTAACCCTCCGGCCCCGCCTATTATATTTTTAAAAAATATTTGAGAAGGGCTGTAGTTTCTCTGACACTTAATGGTGGGTTTATTAATTTAACAAATAGTCACTGAGCGCCTACTATAAGTCAGGCACTGCTCAGGCACTACAGACACAGTCATAAACAACAGACGAATTTGCCCTCTTAGAGTTTATATTTAGGGGCTGAAGGCATTATTTTCGATGGGCTTCACAGAAATCTCCCTCTAGAACTGAAGCACCATGACAGCAGGGAAATTGTTTCTCTTACACTGTATTCTATGCCTAGATCAGCCTCTGAAAGAATAAATGGAAGATACATCAGGAAGTTTATGAAGCAAAACTCATCTCCCTCTTCCTAGTTGTAGGAAAGCTGGATATTTTATTCATAGCTAATATTTAGCTAATACGCAGCCCTTAGCTGAAGATGCCTTACAAATAAGATTTCCCACACTGAATAATGCCTGTTTTCACCTTTCTAACCTATGTGTATTTATGAGTAGATGATGAAAGGGAATCCAAGCTTCCAAACACAGACAAAAACTAAAGACGTGAAGACTGGACGACAGAGCAGGACGGAGAAGAATGAGGTAGTAGCTTTTGTGCGATTCAGTGCTTCCACCTTGAAAGCGCTATGTTGAAGCAGCGAAGAGAGCCTAGAATGGAGTTCGGAGCCCTTCAGGGAGATGGCGAGACGTCCGTCCGTCCGTCCGTCTCAGAGCCTCGGTGGCAAGGGCTGGCTTCTGAGGAGAACAAGTGCTCTGAGATCTGAACTGTGATCATGCTAAAGGGCACTGTGATCTCTTGGGAGGATGCGACAAACTGGGAGCCAAAACAGGTGGTTTCTGGATCTTACTGGATTAAAAATTTTTATACGGGCCTGCCTTTCCTTGTTTGCAAGGTGAGGCCAAGAGTCCAGGCCAGACGCTCCCAATGCTGAGCTCTCTCTGATGCTGCATGGGCTGCTTTGGGTCACCCGGGCTGCTTCGAAAAGTGCAGGTGCTAATACCCTGTCGGTGAGATTCTGACCGTGTGAGGGTCACTGGCTTGGTCTTTGTGTAACGCCCTTTCCGATTTATGCTTCCGTGTGCTCCAGTGTTGACTTCCAAGGCTAAACGAGAACAACTATATAAATTCCTTAAGTCTCAAGGAGAACAGAGTACTGTAACTTGGCCCCCTTTGGCTGACATCTGCCACTTATCATGTGTATTTCTAGCAGAGCAAGATATTATTAAAATAACTTTCTCACTGGGGCCCAAAACAGGCTGATACAAAATAAATGTCGACCGTATTCCAGCAGCCACAGTCCTGAGCCTCACTCTGCTACCCTGCTCGCCCGGAGAAGCTACCGCAAATTCTACTGCACACAGCAAGTCCCCGAGGGCTTCATTACGAGGGTCTTTGAAAGGGACCCGCTCGTCTCTCTGCCTCCTGTAGGTGTGCTTCTTGTCAAGCCAGGTCGTGAGAAAAGAAAGTGATTTTTCCCAGTTTTTAGCAGTTCACAGAGAATGTGTGGTTTGAACCTTGTTTTATCTTTAAAAAACGTGAGAACAGACAAGAGAGCGTGCCAATGCTCGTGACACTGGAGGCCCCTCCGACAGCTGCGCTGAGCACTGTAAGACAATATTCCGCACAAAAGCAGAGAGCCCAGCACTCTGATGGAGCGGACGCACAAAGGGATTAATTCCAAAGGTTTATATACTAGTCTCTGCAGACTCCAGGCAGACAGATTCCTGTTGGTAAGTAATGGATTCACAATGTGGTCTTTTACTTTAAGAAACAAATGCTTTTTTATGTCAGGTAACAAAGAAGGATTAGATGACATAAATGAACTGTTTCCAATTTCCAACTACTGTTATTTGGACTTGAAAGCTGGATATGGGGACACCTTTTTCTACATGTAGAAAATGAATATTCTACAGCAGGGAGTCCAGGAATTGCTAGAGACTGATTATCTCTATTTACCAGGTTATGCTTCCTATATGTTACTGGCTATATTTTGTATATGTGCTGCCGAAGCGAGCACTGGCTATATTTCGTACTAAGTCATTTTGAAAGATTTTCTCAAGAAAACCATCTCTCTTCTTCTAGTTGAAATAATGCAATGAACATCCACTTGCTCTCTACTTTGCTGTCCCAGTTGCTCATATTTTTACCACCACTGCACACTTGATCTTTCTCTAGCTGTCCATTTGCAGTCAAAGTTGCAGACATGATGATCACAAATCCATTTTTTTCCCTTTAGAATGGTCTTGCTTTGTAGTTCAGGCAAGCCTTGAACTTAGCAATCCTCCTGCCTCTGCCTCCTGAGTGCTGGGATTACAGGTGTGAGCCACCATACCCGGCGCTGTGGTGTGTGGTACTGATTGCTGGTGGGCATGAGTCACTATGCTCGGTATTGTTGTATGTGGTTACCAGGGATTGAACAAGGACCTTGTGCTTGCCAGGCAGGTGCTGGAGCCACTGAGCTAAATCTCTGGCCCCACAAATCCATTCTTGCTCCCAAGCAACCTGTCATTTATCATAACATCTAAAATACAGTTTATATTCAAATTTTCCAAGTTTAATCAATTGTGTCCTTTAGAATGATTTTGATTCCAATCTAAGATTAAATTAAAAGCCAGGCACTGCTTTTGGATATTATCATTTTAATCCTTTCCATTCTGGAACAGCCTCAATGCCAGTGTTTCTCTTGCCTTTCATAATATTGACATTTTATAAAAGCATAATAGCCAGTATCTTGGATTTGTCTGATAGTTTTCCCATGAAGAGACGCATATTAAACATTTTGACAAGACAACTACACAGGTGATGTGTATACTTCTCTACTGCAGCAAAAATCACCCAACATCAGTCTGATCCATTACTGCTGGAAAATTAAGTCTGCCCATGGCTTCCCAACATATTTAATAAGTAATTTGTTGGGTTTCTCTGTCTCTCTCTCTCTCTCTTTTAAATAGAGATTGAATCCAGAGCCTTTGGATTGAGCTACATCTCCAGGCTATTTAAAATATCTCTCTTGACTCTGTCTCTCTCAATCTTGAGACATAGTCAAGCTAAGTTGCCCAGGCTTGGCTTGAACTTGCAAACTCCCTCAGAGCTGGGATTACAGACATGTGCCATCATGCTCGGCTCTGTTAGGTGCTTTGAGTGCATTAAATGTTCAGTTCCCTGCTACTGTTCATCTGATTATGTTAACCGATCACCTGTTGATGATCCTTCTTTGAACAAAAGATTGCATTGGTGGCTGCAAAAATAATCATGTTTTAAAAGATCTTTTGCTCTGTCCCTGGCAGAAACATCGTAGGCTCCTTTACAAAAAACAGGTCTACCTGAAAATATATTGTCTATGCATTTACACTGGTATTTGGGGGAAGAGTTTAGTTTAATTGTGAAATGGAGGTTTTGAGGGGACCAAGAAAAGAAACATACCTTCATCACTTTTCTAGAACAGTTTGGTTACAGAGTACAAGGAAAACAGAAATAGGATTACAAGTTAGAGATCTACTAGAAATGAGAGTGCTGATGTCAGAGATGCCCACTGGGGTTTGGCTTGGGAGAAGCCGGCATTCCTCTGCCAGCCTTCTGAGCCACCAAGCAAGAATGTACCAGAATAGAAAGGTGCAGGCCAGGCTTCCTCTGCTCTCTCAGTCATTCCTGCCTGCTGATGAAAGTGCACAGAAGGTGTCTCCAAAGACACCTTTCACAACTGCACTGTTTGATTATCTGATTTTACTTTTACCAGGGAAAACTAATCAACTTTCGGAGGGAAATGTTTATGAAAAGAGCATTTTCATATTGTTTTTTTTTAGTTCACTGGGAAAAGAGAAAACAACAGATGAAGAAGGCTATAGTACAGTTTTTAAAAGGGAAGGGGCTTCTGTTTTCCGCATAATAAATCTCTCTGCCCTTCATATGTCTACGCCTTTGCAACCTGTTTTGTATGTTGTGCTGTTTTGGGCATGGATGAGACACAGAATTTATCTGTCTGTCTGTCTATCCATCCATCCATTTATTTTTAGTTACTTGAGATAGTCTTGCTGTATAGTCCAGAGTAGTCTTGAACTCATGGCAATCTCCTGCTTAAGTTTCCCTGAGTGCTGGGTTACATGCATGTGCCACTGGTTCCAGCAAGACATGATATTTATTCATTCGTTCATTTGTTCATTCATTCATTCATTCACTCACAGGGTCTCGCTTTGTAGTTCAGGCTGGCCCTGAGCTCACTATGTAGCCCAAGCAAGCCTAGACATGATATTCATTTATTTATTTACAGGGTCTCACTTTGTAGTTCAAACTGGCCCTGGGATTATAGGTGTGAGCCAATACACCCAGCACTGTGGCATGTGGTACAGATTGCTGGTGGGCGTGAGTCACCATGCCCAGTATTATTGTATGTGGTTACCAGGGATTGAACCAGGGACCTTGCACTTGCTAGGCAGGCATCAGAACCACTGAGCTAAATCTCCAGCCCAAGACATGTCATGTCATGTCATTTATTTATTTATTGCAGTACCGGGGATCGATCTCAGGCCCTTATGCGTCCAAGGTTGGTGCGGTACCTCTTGAGCTAAATCCCCAGGCCCTTCAAGACATGTTATTTAAAGTTGCACATTTTGAGCCAGCACAGTGGTGCATGCTTGTAATCCCACCTCAGTACTTAGGGAGGCTGACAAGAGGATCCCAAGTTTGAGTCCACCCTGGGAAACTTAGTAAGATCCTGTCTCAAAATAAAAAGTAAAAAGATTGTGAATATAGCTAAGTACCGAAGGCCTTGGGTTCAGTTCCCAGCACTGAAAAAAGAAAAGCAAAGTATAATTTTGAACCAGAAAATAATCTCCCCAGGCCTCAGGCCATGAGCAAGATGGTAAGTGTGAATAGCTGCCTGCAGTGCATAATTCAAGGGGTGGCCATCCCTAGATGGGGGAATTAAACTCCCGTGCTGGAAACAATTTAAATCCATTTTTCCATTTACCTTCTTATTTGTATTTGAAAAAGCCCTCCTATTATGCAAGTTCAAAATCCTGGTTTTTGTCTCCAAGTGCTCCTCAAGAGCCCACACCTGCCGGCTTCTCTCTATCGTATCAGTTTTTAAGTCCAACATATTTTCTCTCTAAAATGACCTAACCTTCTTACCAGTTCTCACTGCCAACCCCAAGTGGGACCTGGCTCCTTCACTCACGAACAGGCCCCCAACTTCTTAGCCAGTCTCCTGGCCTCCGGCATTGCATTGTTCCTGCCATCCTGTGTAATGTAGCCAGACTGGGCTCGTTTCAACAGTTTAGCCCAACATTTCCTGGCTTAAAACTTTCACTATGTGCTTCATGACTTTTTTTTTTTTTTGAGACAGGGTCTCACTTTGTAGTTCAGGCTGGCCCTGAGCTCACTATGGAGCCCAGGCAAGCCTCGAACTCAGCAATTCTCCTGCCTCTGCCTCCTGAGTGCTGGGATGACAGGTGTGAGCCACCACGCCCGGCACTGTGGTATGTGGTATTGATTGCTGGTGGGTTTGAGTCACCACGCCCAGCATTGTATGTGGTTACTGGGATCGAACTCAGGACCTTGCGCTTGTGAGGCAGGTGTCGGAACCACTGAGCTAAATCTCGGCCCTGCTTCATGACTTCTGAACTAAGTGCATTTTGTATTTGCAAACATCTCAGTCTTTTTAAAAAATTTAGGCAAAAGTCATATAACAAAATGTATCATTTAAACCATTTTAAAGGGTATAATCCAACAGCATTTAGTGCACTCACAATGGTGTGTGACGACTATCACTAACAAGTTCCAAACATTTTTATCGCCTCAAAGGGAATCTCTACCCTATACGGTTCTCCCCCATTTCCCTCAGGCCCCAGATCCTGGGAACCACCAATCTGCTCTGTCTACGTATTTACCTAATCTGGATATTTAATAGAAGTGTGGTCACACAATTTCTGGCTTTTCATCTTTTTTCATTTAGCATAATGTTTTTAAGGTTCATGCACATTGTAACACATATCAAACCGTATTCTCTTTTATGGCTGTGTAATAGTCTGTTCAAGGGACATACCACAATTTGTTTATCCATTCATCAGTTTACTAACAACCTATTTCCACCTTTTGGTTATTGTGAATATTGCTGCTGCTGACTGTGTGTGTGTGTGTGTGTGTGTGTGGTAATGGGGACTGAACACAGGGCCTCATACATGTTATGCAAGGCTTTACCACTGAGTTACATTCCCAGTCCTCTTAAAAAATTTTGAGCCAGGGCCGGAGGGTTAGCTCAGTGGTTCCGGCACCTGCCTCGCAAGCGCAAGGTCCTGAGTTCGATCCCTGGTAACCACATATAATGCTGGGCGTGGAGACACGCCCACCAACAATCAATACCGCATACCACAATGCCAGACGTGGTGGCTCACGCCTGTTATCCCAGCACTCGGGAGGCAGAGACGGGAGGATTGCTGAGTTCGCGGCAGCTTGCCTGGGCACCACAGTGAGCTCAGGGCCAGCCTGAGCTACAACGCGAGACCCTGTCTCAAAAAGCAAAAAAAAAAAATTTTGAGCCAGGGTCTCACTAAATTGACTTGAGTTTGTAATCCTTCTCCCTCAGCCTCCTAAGTAGCTGGGATTCAGGTGTGCCAGCTCCCTGCTGCTTATATTCCTTCCTTCGTAAAAGGCATAAAGGGATTTATTAAATAGCATTGAAAAAGTACACAGTCAAAGAAATAGAGTGCAAGTCTCAAGAGAGTGAGGTGCATTATTTTCTAGAGCAGGGAACATTGATATCTGTCTTGAGAGGGTGGAAGCCTATGGAAATTCCATATTAGGTCTTGCGAACCAAACTCCTTAAAATAGTCATTTCCTATTATTTCATAGCAGTTCTTTATCTCTTCCTTACACAGCGCCCTATGTGTTTCAAACTCCATCAAAATTATAATACATGTTTTTCTTTGAATGCACATACTTATACAACTATGTCACCTGTTTCAGATGCTTTTTCTTGTTGCTCAGACAAAATACTTGATACCCAGAGTTAAAGGAGGAAAGGTTTGCTGTAGAGGTTTCAGTTTAGAGTTGGCTGCCTTGAAGGGAGGGTGGCATGGTAGAGGGCCCTCGAAGAGGAGAAACAGTTCATGGTGGGCAAAAAGCAGGAAGCAAGGGATAAGCAGCAAGCAACAACAGCAGCCCTCTGTTTGTCCCTTCTATTTTATCCCAACTACCCGAGGAAGGGTAGCACTCACACCTGGTTGGGACACCTTTAATCCTGGCACTGTACCATGAACCAATCCCAGCATCACATTTTTTTTTTTTTTTGAAACAGGGTCTCACTTTGTAGTTCAGGCTGGTCCTGAGCTCACTATGTAGCCCAGGCAAGCCTCAAACTCAGCAATCCTCCTGTCTTTGCCTCCCAAGGGCTGGGATTACAGGCGTGAGCCACCATACTCAGCACTGTGGTATGTGGTACTGATTGCTGGTGGGTGTGAGTCACCACTCCCACTATGTTGTATGTGGTTACTGGGGATCGAACCAGGGATCTTGTGGTTGCTTAGGCAGGTGCCAGAACCACTGAGCTAAATCCCCAGTCCCTGAAGGATTCTTAAAGTTCTTTTTCATAAATATCTTCAGTTGTGCCATCTTGGCTGCCTCAGTGTTCTGATTTGACTCAAATTATTTACCTTTCATGGTCATTTTGACTTATAGAAAGGGCCCAAAGTCCAGATCTGATGAATAAGGCAGGTAAGGACACACATTAAGGTTTTTAAGAGCAATCACTATATATTTTTAAAAATCGCACCTCATAGCCGGGCGTGGTGGCTCACGCCTGTCATCCCAGCACTCGGGAGGCAGAGGCAGGAGGATTGCTGAGTTCAAGGCTTGCCTGGGCTACATAGTGAGCTCAGGACCAGCCTGAACTACAAAGCGAGACCCTGTCTCAAAAAAAAAAAAAAAAAATCACACCTCATAAAGACAGGAAAGAGGACTTCCAGAACTTCATCAAAAAGTGATGGAAAAGTATATTTGAAGCAAAAGGGATATTCTGGGGAGGGGGAAATTGATGTAAATGTGTCTTTTACTTTTTTTTTTTTTTGCGATAGGGTCTATGAATTCACTATGTAGCCCAAACTCAAGGGTCACCTCAAACTCAAGGTGACCCTCCTGGCTCAGCCTCCTGAGTCCTGGGATTATTATAGGTGTCTGCCACCATGCCTGGCTCCTATAATAAGTATTTTTAGCTTAAACATCAGTGTGTATTTCAATCACCCTTGATATTGGTGTGTTTTTCCTTTTCCTTCATGAGTTCACAGCCTTCAGGCAATTTATTGCTGTTTCTTCTTTTTAATTTTGTGGTTCTAGGGATCACACCAGGGCCTTGTGCAGGGCTGACAACAGCTCACCACTAATCCCCAGCTATTGCTAGATAGTCTGTGGTTATGTACTTTGTTTCTTTAAGTGCAACAGAAAAATCTTAAGTATTTTTGATATATAGAGGCATTTCATAGTCTGTGGCCACACACCATTCTTTCAAATGCCCACAACATATACCTTTTATAACAGAAGACGCTAATATTATTCTCACTGAAATGACTCAAAATATCTTAAACACAGTACCTAGAAGACTATCACATACGGCATTAATGAGGACTCTTGGTGCATTTTCTCTTTTGTTTAAGCATCTGCATGTGTTATTTTTATGCTCACTATCCTTGTCTAGTGAGCAGTCTTTGTTTTACTTTTTGAATAAGAAATAGGAGCAGGCTATCTAGGGACAAATGAGTTATAGCTTAGCAATGGTAATATGTAGTATACTTAAGTTATTTTATAGCTGGTTATGACAGTGTCAGAATGTCACAAGCCTAAGTGACATTTCAGTACTTTTAGGAATAGCTAGGAAAATACAATCATAATTCTCATTTCTTCAGGTGACTTATAATGGCAGCAGAAAACTAGAAGGATCATTAAAAATAAAGCTCGCTGACCTGCAGCAGCCCCTGGACTCCCTGAGAGAGTCAGAGCTCCGTGGTTCTCTGAAGGATTCTACTTGCTTTTATTAGAAATCAAAATGAAAACTGAGTAATGACTTCACCTCCCCAGGGTGAATCACCCATTCACTAACAGTGTTTTACCTGATCATTATTTTTCAGCTGCTGCAAATTTAAATTTAAAATTAAAGTAGGGAGGGATTTGTTGAATTTAGTATAGAGACAATGCTCAACGAATACTTTGCAGCTGTTTTGGAGTCCTGCCTTGCGTTATTAACTGCCTCTTGTGCAAGGGGGTGCGTGGGCCCGTGGCCTGTGGTTGTGATCAAAGAGGGTTAGCGAATCATACGGTCTTGGGCAAGGGGCTTGGAGAAAAGGCAGCAGGGGCAATCTGAAAGCTCTCGGGTGTTCTTCCTCTGAGCTTTACAATGATGTTGAAGCGGTACTAAGAGAATGTGATGTTTCAGTTACTTTTATCTCATTGCTGAGACAAAACACCTGCTACCCAAAGTTAAGGGTGGAAAGGTTTATGTAGCTCACAGTGTGGAGAGGTTTCAGTCCACAGCCAGCTGGCTCCAAGGCAGGGCGGTATGCAGAGCGGCTTTACAGAGAACAGTGCACGGCGGGCAGCAGATAGCAAAGCAAACGCAGCAAGAGACCTTAACTGTGTCTTTCTGCCCCTTTTATTTTACCCAGAGTACTCGAGGCAGGAAGCACTCACGCCCTTAACCCTAGAGCCCTGAGTCTAGCACTGCACCATGAATCATCCCAGCATCACTCACTCTAGATCCAGCTGCCTCTGGATAAAGCCTGTGATTGTACGGGCCCTCGGGGGGACATCTAGACACAAGCCATAACACGTGACCCTCTCTTTTCCCCGTCTGGTCAATAATCCTCTTTCTAAGCTGAAATCAGGTAGGACATTAACCAGTGTGGACAGAGCAGGAGTTAATTTTGCATGAGGTAATAAGAAATCAAAGAAGACCTTCATCATCAGGCAGGCACAGGATTGTCTATCTCATTGTCAGACTTGTCAAAGTTTATAATAGAGATAAATATTTTTCTTACAATGCATCTCTTGCCTAAGAGACTTATTTCTTAGATTTATCTGAAACCTGAAATAGATTTTAGGACAGATCCAATACAAAGCCAGCTCAATGCCATCATTTTACAGAAGATAAAACAAAGATAGGAGAGAGTGTGATTAAGATGCTGGTAGAGCCTAAACTAGAATCCAGGTCCTTTAACACCTGGCTCACCGTGGCCGCTTGCGCTCCTCTGACTCTATTTGACAAAATGGAGTTGCTGTCAAATCAGTTCCCACTGAAGACCCGTCACAGCACACTTCTGGTCACATATTAATGGGATGAAAACTTTAAGTAAGTCCCCATGCTATGTATTACGGGCAATTTGAGGGTGAATTTGCTATTATTCCCAACAAACTTACAATCAGATTCAAAACTGGGGATGGGAGAGGAGCACAGAACCATATAAGAGGGGAATGAACATGAAAAAATTAGACAACAACTTCAGGATTAACAAGCAACCTCCTTAAGCATGAGAAGGAATGTCCCTCTCAAGTGCTGTCCAAATTGTATTCCCTGTTTTGGATTCCAAACAAGACTATTGCTTTCTAGAGCTTTATGTAAACATGTTCCAATTAAATTTAGAAGGTTAAAATAAATTCAAGTAACGAGTCTTGATTCTGAAGATTAAGATTGTTGTCCCCTGCACAACAGAAATGGACTTATTTGCTTTGGATGAATTCTCTTCTTTTTATCAGTGATCCTGCCGACTCAGACAGGTAGTTACAGATTGGACATCTGGAGGTCATAGAGCAAATCAAAGTGGCTCAGCAGGGCCTGGGGCCAGCCTTAAGCCCCAGCCTTTCCTGAAGGTGAGGTCTCAGAAATGGCCACCGTGGATCCGCGCTGGAGGACAGATGGCCTTTGCATTCAACACTGTCTCAGGGTTGACTGACCTCTACAGCAGGTCTGTGATATATGCCTGAGTTACTGCCCTTGCAAGATACAGCGTTTTTCAAAGAATATCCCTTTAAATCTCGAGTCTAATTGGAGAGAATGACTTGGTATGTTTCACCAGCTGTTTAGGAAATCTTGGACTGTTCCAAGATTGTCTATATTTGCAGCTCTGTATGTCTGCAAAGAGACTTAAGAGTTAAAAGGGACCTTTTCTTTAAAATTCATTTCTAAGTTACTTCTATGTGCCCATGAAAATATGTGAAGATCCTACGGAGAGCTACTAGCTTTCATTTAACATATTCAGCTGGGTCCTTTCAACCAAAATGTAAATCTGCAATGTATTCTAATGCAACCCAATTACAGTTACTAAAACCATCTGTATATGTATTTTCAGAGCAGCTGTCCAAAAACACACAAATACACCCCAGTAATATATGTAATGTTCAATAGCTGCATATTTCATTGCATTATACTTCACTTAACTTTTTAAAATATTTTTAAACGAGTTAGTTTCATTTTCTTCCTCTCAATTAATATCTTAGTACCTATTTTAATATGTAAGTCTTTGACCAAGTATCTGCTATTTTTCTTAGGAACAATTCATAGAAATGGAATTATATTACATTTAAAATTGAAAAATTAAATTAATGAATTTTTACAGTAGTAGGGACTGAGGCTAGAGCCTTTGCATAGAGCTATATCCCCAGTCCCACCTTTTGTTTCTTTTTCTTTTTTGTAGTGAGATGGGGTTCTTACTGAGTCTCTAAATTACCTACTCTGGGCTTGAATTTTGACCCTCCTGTTTTAGATTCTCAGATTCTGGGAATAGAGGCATGAATTGTCACAGCTTACTTTTTTTTTGCTTTGTAGTTCAGGCTGGTCCTGAACTTACTATGTAGCCCAGACAAGCCTCGAACTCAGTAATCCTCCTGCCTCTGTCTCCTGAGTGCTGGGATCACAGGAGTGAGCCACCACGCCCATCTTTTTTTTTTTTTTTTTTTTTTTTTTGAGACAGCGTCTCAACTTTGTAGTTCAGGCTGGCCCTGAGCTCACTATTTAGTCCAGGCAAACCTCAAACTCACAGCAATCCTCCTGCCTCTGCCTCTGAGTGCTGGGATTACAGGTGGGAACTACCACACCCCATACTGTGGTATGTGGTTACTGGGGATTGAATTTGGGACATTGTGCTTGCAAGGCAGACACAGGAACCACTGAGCTAAATCCCCGACCCTTACATTTGTGTGTGTGTGTGTGTGTGTGTGTGTGTGTGAGAGAGAGAGAGAGAGAGAGAGAGAGAGAGAGAGTATATATAATTCAGGCTACTTGGAACTCACTATGTATCTCAAGCTGGCCTCAAACTTGTGGCAGTTCTCCTGCCTCGCGGCCTCCCAAGTGCTGGGATTACAGACATGTGCCACCACTTCTGGCTTTAAACTATAAGTTTTTAAACAAAAACAAATAGGGTAAGTTTTAAAAGGTCAAGTAGTACAAGACTTCTAAGAAAACACAGTATACTCCAGATCTCTGTCCCATGTCCTTCTCTTTAGCTCCTTTTGCATTTGCCAAAGGATGCTCTATTTTGATTTTTAAAATTGTCCATTGTCACTACATGAAAGAAATTTTAGCTGTCTTATATCACCAAATACTTTTTTATATCTTCTTTCCATTCAATCACACTTTTTAGTTAAATCATTCCAGGTTTTAGGAGGCTGATTGGTAACAGATGGTCACCATTAAGTTCAATCCTTTTTTAACTTCAAACTGTTGCAAATATTGCAAAAGCCACTTTAGACATGCAGTAAGAGCATGTCTTCCTTGCCCCGCAGGAAGCAAAAAGCAAAAACAAAACCAATGTCTGCTCCTTGCCTATCTGCAAGGATGACAGAGCCCAAGTGGTTTCCTGAGAAAGGATCTTGCCATGCAATTCAGGCTGGCTTTCAACTCAGCAATTCTCTTGCCTCAGCCTCCTGAGTGCTGGGCCTATAGGTGTGCATGCCTAGCTAGTCCAGGTGGTTTGAAAACACTGAAAAAGTTAGCAAATTGGCAAGGTAGTCCAGATGGGCAGAAAGATACATATCATTATATCCAGAGGTGCAGCTTGAGAAGGCTACCCGCACAGCTGTCCACGGGGCACTCACCTGAGCAAGGTGGTAAGGACTAGACCGGTGGTAGCGAACTTATGCAGGCACGTGTGCCACTGTGGGCTGTTTGTTATCAGTGAAAGCCTCAAAGGTTCGCCATCAATGGACCAGACCAAAGGAGGACACAGATTGAAAAAACATGACCAATGTAGAGGCAAATTTCAACATGTTTGACAAGGTAAAGGCAAATATAAGGAAGCATTTACTGCAAAAATGAGTGTAACCTGGGCCAGGGAGTTAACTCAGTGGTGCTGCTGCCTGCTTTGAAAGTGCAAATTTGATCCCAGGTACCATTAATAAATAAATAAATAAATTAAAAAAAAAAAGAATGTAACTTGTTGGGTGACTGCAGGTTTAACTGTAGATTTCTACCTTGGTATGTCTTTGGAACTTTTCATGATATCTCAGGAATGTTTTCATTTCTTTTGAATTTTGGCTTGAGAAATTTGCTTTTACAATTTTGATTAATAACATTATGAATAAAAATTGGAAATGCTTCCTAATTCCAAATGGTATTTGCATTGCTTTATAAATAAAAGACTCAATATAAAAATTCAGGATTTATATTTTTGTTGTATAAATATTACTCTATGCCATAAGGAGTACTGTGATTACATTTTCTTTCTTATACACTTTTAATTTTTTATACTATAGCTAATAATTACTTTATTTTATTGCACAAGTTTAGTGTGGCCATTTGGCTCTCCATTTTCCCTGTCACTCAGTTCCTTTCTCTTTCTCCCTTTTGATCCCCATCTCCTTTGAACATTTTCTTCCCATTTCCCCATGTCTATGGTACATTTTAGTCCTTATGTCCAGTTTTAGCTTCTCACACCAGAGAAACAATGTGATATTTAAACATGTGTGTTTGATTTTAGTGTGATTTATTTATTTAAAATGTGGCACATGGGACAGGGGATTTAGCTTAGTGGTTCTGGCACCTGCCTTGCCAGTGCAACATCCTGAGTTCAATCCCTGGTACCGAGAAAATCAAACGAAAACAAAGTGGCCCCAAAGTAACTCTTGCTGTAGAGGGGAGGTCTATGATTCCTGGCCTCTGTTCTGCATGGACCTATGGGTTTTGATAGACCAGGAAAATGACACCGGCTTCTGGGGCAGGTGCTAAGGAAGAGGCAAGCCTTTCCCCTGCTGGGAGGAACTCTGTATGCAGAGTTCTGAGTGGGCCCCCTATTCTGAGGAGCCATTCTGTGATGAGAGGATTCCCAGCTAAACAGAGGGATCATGCGTGAGCCTCCGGGGCTTCAGCAGCCCAGCCTTGCAGACAGCTCAGGTAGCTGGCATGTGGGAATGAAGAGCCTCCGGATGACTCAGTTCGCAGCCCTGCTGCCGTGTCTAGCAGCTGGGTCCTCCAGGTGAGGTCCTAGACATCACAGAGCACCATCGAGTCAGTCTGCCTGTCCAGATTCACAAGCCTCAGAATCTATGAATTTAAAAAAAATGATTGTTTTAGCAGCTAAGTTTTACGCTAATAATAGTTAATGAGTATTGTTTCCTAAAATTCATTCATCTTTAATTCTCAATATGGTCAAGCATATTAGGTGATTTATCCATTCTACCCACCCCGTTGGAGATGTTTCTCATAGCGATCTCTGTCCTCCCATCTGAGCATAGCCTGGATATGCAGCCATCAGTCTAGGACTCACTAGGATGACCCGTGGGTTAGACCCTGTCTGTGGGCTGCCTGGATCTGAACACGGATTCCCCACCTGCTGGTCACATGGCTGCACAAGTTCCTTCACCTCTGCGGCTCGGGTTCCTCATCAGAACAGCACCTGACACAGACAGCAGATGCTATTCCAGTTGCCTGGTTACTCTCCCCTCGGCACTGCCCTGGCTTTCCCACTGCCTCCCCCTTTGTTTAGCTCCTGGTTCCGGGAGCTCATGTCTTTCTCTTGGTTGCTCCCTTGTCAGGGTGGAATGCAGTGCTGTTCTCTGAAATGAAGGTGCTTGGAAGGTAAGCTTTTTTTTTTTGAGACAGGGTCTTGCTTTGTAGTCCAGGCTGGCCCTGAGCTCACTGTGTAGCTCAGGCTAGCCTCAAACTCAGCAATCCTCCTGCCTCTGCCTCCAGAGCGCTAGGATGACAGGTGTGAGCCTTGAGACCTTGTAGATCTGTTTTAAATGGTCTTTAATATACTTGATGATATGGCTGGCATAAAATTATAAGTTGAAAATAAATTTCTCTGAAATTTGAAGGAATTATTCCATCATCTTGAATCTTCTAGTGTCTCTACCATGACCATTCTAATTCTTGGTTTTTTTTGCATGAAGGTTTTCTTTTCTCTTTCGGGGTGTTAGGAACTCATCTTTATCCACAGTTTCAGACTTTGATAAGGATGTGACTTGGAGTGGGTCTCTATTTACTTCCTTATTTTTCTGTATTGGGAATGGAACTCAGGGCTTCTTGCATGCTAAGCTTGTGCTCCACCATGACTGACTTGTACCCTCAGCATGGTACAAGTCTTTTAAAATTTATTATTTAGGCCGGAGATTTAGCTCAGTGGTTCCAGCACCAGCCTCACAAGCTCAAGGCCCTGAGTTCGATCCTGGTATCCACACAATGCTGGGTGTGGTCACTCACGCCCACCAGCAATCAATACCACATAGCACAGTGCCAGGTGTGGTGGCTCACGCCTGTAATCCCAGCACTCGGGAGGCAGAGGCAGGAGGATTGCTGAGTTCCAGGCTTGCCTGGGCTACATGGTGAGCTCAGGGCCAACCTGAACTACAAAGCGAGACCCTGTCTCAAAAAAAAAAAAATATTATTTAGGTCACTATTTCCATTTGGAGACTCAAATCTTTCAGTTCTCAGAATTTTTCTTTCTAAAAATTTCATTAATTCTTTCACCTCAAGTTTTAATTTTCTCTGAGACTTTTAATTTACCTGACATTTCCCAAGTCTTCTCATTTTCCTAGGTCTTCTAGTTTCTCTTTTTGTCTACAATTTTCTCATTTGTACCTTCTATGCTTCCGATTTAAAAAACTTTCTGTGATCACCTCTCATAATTCTGATCTCAGTTACTTTTCTCTCATTGCTGAGATACAATACTCAACACACACAGCTAAGGGGTAAAGGTTTTGTGGCTCCCAGTTGTTTGTAGAGGTTTCAGCCCATAATCAGCAGGCTCCCGGGTAGGCGAGCACATGGCAGAGAGGGACCACAGAGGAGAAACGGTTCACTGTTCACAGAAGACAGCGAAAGCAACGAGGAACTTTGACAGCATCTGTCTGCCCCTTTTATCTTACGCTGACTACTTAGGGCAGGGAGTCTTCACATCCTTGATTCTACTGCCCTTGAGCTCAGCATTGCATCATGAATAATCAATTCCAGCATCACATACTCTAGCTCCAGCCACCTTTGAAAAAGCCTCACCTATGACACTATGAAGCTTTAGGGCGACATCTAGACACAAGCTAGGCACAAGTCATAACTCTGCCTCTCTCTCTCTCTTTTTTTTTTTTTGCAGTACTGGGGATCGAATTCAGGCCCCTGTGCGTCCAAGGTTGGCACGGTACCACTTGAGCTAAATCCCCCGCCCCTATCTCTCTCTCTATATCATGCCAAAATGCTCCTGGAAACATCTCTTTCCTTGCATTGTTTTTGTTTCCTTTGAGTCCCAGTTTTCATTAGCTGGTTTTTGACTTTTTCTCCCATGGTGGAGCCCTGTGGTCTTCTGCAACTTGTTCTCTTGGTGAATGAGGCAGCTGGAGATTCTTGTGCCTGTTCACACACCGGGACTCGCTGACTGGGAGGGCTCACTGTAGAGGGCTGACGGATATGGTGTGTTTACTGAGAGCGGCTCAAAAGGTCCTCTCTGTAGGTCTTCCTCCTTCATGTGAGTTTCCTGAGAGAGGATTCCTCCAGGTTTCTACATGGCAAACAGCAGGGATTTTAAGCTGGCTGCATTTTGAGAGTCAGTACAGGAAGAGGATTGAGACAGGGAAACCTTGTCTCTCAGAATGCTGCTCTCCGCAGCGATGTGCTCTGAGTATGGTAATTACCCCTATCTCCCTGCCCTCCGACATGCTTCCCCAGTCCGGGGCCTCAGAGTAATCCAACTATCCACAACGGGAAGGTGGTATATTTCATAAGGCTCTGTATAAAAAGGCAAGAACTTTTACACTGGGGTTTCCGAACTAAAAGAAAACAGCCAAGTTCCTTCTCCTTTGCTATCCTCATGCCTCCACAGGGTGGGAATTTACCCAATCCAAACCCCTTTACCCTTCTCACTTCACCGCACTGCTTTTATCTTTGATAATGCCTCAGAATGAGTGTACAGGGTCCAAGTTTGTTTTAAAATAACCCAAAGAGCTGACAGACGGAGCTCCTGGAATTCTGCAGCTTGCGCGAGAGTCCACAGATGGGAAATTGCCGTCAGTTAAAGGGTGGTGCTATTACCATAGCCCAATGGCTGAAAGCCGTCAGGAAAAAAATCATCTGAGTTAATTAGCATTCACCACAGGCTCTGGTGTTGTGCTGCAGTATTCGAAGAACTCAGATAACAAAAAACGCAATGGTACAGTCTCTAACTTCTAATATGGTCTTAAAAATATAGATTTGAGGGAAAGAATTTTGCCTGTTAAATAAATATGCTTTTATGGCTGATCTACAGCCTAAATCATTATGAAATATGAACTATGTTTTAAAATCAACTAAATACTAATAGTACCTAAAAAAGGAATGATTTCGGGGGCCGGAGATTAGCTCAGTAGTTCTGGCGCCTGCCTCGCAAGTGCAAGGTCCTGAGTTCGATCCCGGTAACCACATAGAATGCTGGGCGTGGTGACTCACGCCCACCAGCAATCAATACCACATACCACAGTGCCAGGCGTGGGGGCTCACGCCTGTAATCTCAGCACTCGGGAGGCAGGGACAGGAGGATTGCTGAGTTCTAGGCTTGCCTGGGCTACATAGTGAGCTCAGAGCCAGCCTGAACTACAAAGCGAGACCCTGTCTCAAAAAAAAAAAAGGAATGATTTCGTTTTACCTCTCCGATCTGTTTCATCCACAAATCTCTTCCAAGAAACTCCTGATGTAAAACCACAGGTGCTGAGTTTAGATTAAAAGCCATGGAGTCACTGGCCTTTTCTTTAATAAAAGGTTGGAGGTCAGAATGGATCTAGAAGAAGCAGTTTAAAGAGGTATATTAATAAAATATATATACATTAGCATGTTTTAACCATTCAGAAAGCACAAGTCAATGCAGTGAAAAATGAAGCCTATGGGATGTAGGTTTTTTTTTTTTTTTTTTTTTTTTGAGACAGGGTCTCACTTTGTAGTTCAGGCTGGCCCTGAGCTCACTATGTAGCCCAAGCAAGCCTCAGACTCAGCCATCCTCCTGCCTGTGCCTCCCTATTGCTGGGATGACAGACGTGAGCCTCCATGCCCAGCATGGTGGTATGTGATACTGACTTGGTAAGCGTGAGTCACCATGACTGGTACTATTGTATGTGGTTACCAGGGATCGAACTAGGGACCTTGTGCTTGCTAGACAGGCCACTGAGCTAAATCTCTGACCCAAGGAATGTAGGTTTTAAAAATACTTTAATAAATGAAAGAACATTTTGGATCACTGACAATTATTTTTAAAATCATTGAGCATTCATTTTCCCTTCCTGTTTTTCTCCCTGTCTTTCTTCTTTTCTTCCTTCTGTCTCTAGGTGTTAGAGAACAAACCTAAGGCCTTGAGGATGCTATACTTATGCTTTACCACTGAGAACATCCTCAGCCCCGTTCTTTTTTTATTTGGTAGCAGACTATATTTTAATTTTAGCTCAAGGTAAGGAGTCAGATGAAGATTTAATAAGTACAACTATCTAATAAACGAATCTAATAACTAACAAAATAGGCAAAGCTCTTCAAATTACATATATATATTTCCTGCTTATGAGCTATTAAATAACATCAGAAAAATATATCTAACTGAAATTTTAAAATCATATATGACATATCATGTAGATCTATATGATGTATTATCATAGGTCATATATATGATATATATATCATTATCTCATCTATATAGTGGGAAAGAGAGGGAGGGAAAGGCAGACAGAGACAGGTGGAGAGACAACAATCTAGGCAGCTAATTTTGGGGCATTATGTATTTTATATGTCATCCAAATGAATCAGTTATTAGAATTAAAGCTTCAATTTTATTCACTATATTTAAAATTCCGTTAACTTTCCATATTTATTTTACATAAGGAACTAATGGGAAACTTTGACAAAAATAAAAAATATTTTCCACTCTGTCAATGGCAATATTACCTGCTATTTAATAATTTGCATGAGTTCTCTCCGAAACGCTTTCAGGTGGAAAGAAAAGAGAAACACCGCCAACATGGCTGAGATAAACTGCAGCTTTCTGTCCAGATTGCACGGTACATACCAGCCCAACTGTGTGCATACAGAACAATCACCATCTATATCTGACAGGTTTTAAATGCTCATTTTTGAGATATTAAAGCAACTTCTTAAAAGAGCAAATATTTCCTCTGTGTCATTTTTAGCTCCTTCAGAGTAAGGATGGGAAAAGTGTGCGCACACACCTTGTGACTCATGGCCAGGTGCTTTCCGTACCGAAAGGCCGTGCCCTGGACCGCGGTGCTGTGCTTCGCCAGCTCCATCGCAGCCTGGCAGCTCTTTGCTAGTAAGGCGCCATGGGAGAGGAAGGTCTGCTTCTTCCAAGTCGATATTCCAACATCCTCTGTGATATCGTTCTCCTGAAAATGTAACAAAAGGCAGGATAAAAAAGGCTTCGTGGGTAATTTGTTTCTGTTTTTGAAGAATTAAGAGTCAAGAAAAGAACTATTCACAATACTCAGGCTCCTGTACCAAGAGAGAACTCAACAATGCCAAACCCCAGTTGTACTTAAAGGAAGGTGGGGGGGAGGCTGCTTTTTCAGGGTAATGGAGAAAAAGTGTAAAGAAATGTTAAGGCAAACTGTATTTTGAGGTAGGGGACTTCTATTAAAATATATTTTATAGGATAAGGCACCAGCAGAGACAGACCTCTAAATTAATCGCATTTCTATTTATAGCCTTTTTTTTTTTTTTTTGAGACAGGGTCTCGCTTTGTAGTTCAGGCTGGCCCTGAGCTCACTATGGAGCCCAGGCAAGCCTGGAACTCAGCAATCCTCCTGTCTCTGCCTCTTGAGTGCTAGGATTACAGCGGTGAGCCACCACGCCTTGCATTGTGGTATGTGGTTACTGGAGATAAAACTCAGGACCTTGCACTTGCTAGGTAGGCACTGGAACCACTGAGCTAAATCTCTGATCCTGTGATTTAATTTTTTAACGTCTGAAAATCACTGTAGTATCTATAAATAAGCACACACAGACCTACACCTCTAGACTAGTGCTGCCCATTAGAAATTCAATGTAAATCATATGTACAGCAGAACATTTTCTAGTAGTCACATCAATAGTGAAAAGGAGCATCAATCTGTTTTTTTCCTGTCCTGTGCTAGAGATCAAATGCAGGACCTTGCACATGCTAGGCAAGCACTCTACTGCTAAGCTATACTGTACCCTTCGCTGTGAAGTTAATCACAAGAATGACAGGTATGGTGGCACACACTGTAGTCTTGGCAATTGGGAGACTGAGGCAGGAGGGTTGCCCTGAGTTCAAGGGTATCCTGTACTACATGTGAGTTTTAGGTCAGCAGGAACTACATAGTGAGTGAGACCCTGTGTCAAACAAACAAACAAACATGGCGTATTTTATCTATCTTAATAACCAAAACATTAGCAACATATAATCAATATGAAATTATTTTAGGGCCAGAGACTTAGCTTAGTGGTTCCAGTACCTGCCTAGCAAGTCCAAGGTTCCTGGTTTGATCCCTGGTAACCACATACAACAATACCAGGTGTGGTGGCTCACACTCACCGGCAATCAGTACCACGTACCACAAATGCCAGGGTGTGGTGGTGCAAACCTGTAATCCCAGCACTCGGGAGGCAGAGGCAGGAGGATTGCTGAGTTTGAGGCTTGCCTAAGCTACATAGTGAGCTCAGGGCCAACCTGAAGCACAAAGTGAGACCCTGTCTCAAAAAAAAAAAAAAAAAAAAAGAATTATTTTGCATTATTTTTTAAACTATATTTTCAGAATCTATGTGTATTTTACAACACAAACATATCAATAGTCATAATTTAAGTACTCAACATTGGACAGTTTGGCTTCATACAGTATGCTCTCTGAGGATGGAAAGGATGAAAGAAACATACAAAAATTTCTCACAGTGTTTCTTTGCAACCTAAAACCAACTAAAACTCACTCAGAAGGGCTGATAAATCCCAACACTTTTCTTCCTGTGCTCATACCACATCCTTCCTTCAAACATTATTTGAAGACAAAATACAAACTATTAGGAGAATTTAAGCAGGTGCCATTAAAAGGCCAGTGCAGATTTCACCCTACCTCTTTTGCTATGTGGAGGGGATTCTTTGGCCCACGAGCCAAACCAAATTCTCAGCCTATTTTACTATGTCTTTGAACAAAAGCGAAGCTCCCTTTATAACAAGCATCTGTTGTAAGTAGGCACGGGAGCATCGGGCAACGATAAAAAGCCACACAGGAGAGAAGGAGTGCATAAATTTAAGACCTATTTTATAGAACATTAGGGATAAATGATAGTATATTTAATCTTAGAACCTGAGAATGTATTTTAAAATATTAAAGGTTAATATTAATATTAATTAGTTTAAGTAAGTCTATATTATCCATTTATGCTAAAAATATGCTTGACAAATTCCATACTTATTCTCTTTTTTTTTGAGGTACCAAGGATGAAATTCGGGCTCTTGTGTGTCCAAGATTAGCATAGTACCACTTGAGCTAAATCCCTAGCCCTCCACCCTTATTCTTTTCCCCCACACTTATTCTTGATGAGATTAAAAAGAGTAACATGGGAACTGACATATATTTCTTTAATATGAGAGGACAGTGTGCAAGAAAGAAACCCAAAGCCAGCAAATATTTTTTATAGGGAAACATATGCCCTTCTCACTAAGGTAAGGAATAAGACAGATGCACACAACATCAATGCTATTTAATAATATAATGGAAGGGACAGAGAAAGGCAGAAATATAAAAATTATGAAGTTTAACTCTATTTTAAGGCATATAACTGTATACTGGGAAAACCAAAATACTCAGTGAAAAAAACTACTATAAATAAAAAATAACTGAGAAAAGTAGCAATGTGAAACTTAATTTATAATTAACACTATAAATGTATCAACCATTACTTTTGTACCT
>PVIC010029514.1:0-22501 GCA_004025085.1 Thryonomys swinderianus
GGAGGATTGCTGAGTTCGCGGCGGCTTGCCTGGGCACCATAGTGAGCTCAGGGCCAGCCTGAACTACAAAGCAAGACCCTGTCTCCAAAAAGAAAAAAAAAAAAATGTGAGGTAAAATAAACCTTTCCTCCTTTAACTTGTGGGTGTTGGGTATTTTGTCCCAGCAATAAGAAAGTAACTAAGACAGATGGGATAAAGCTAGGAGGCAAATATAGGAAGTTCCTTATTTTATTCTCTATCATTCTTTGCTAGGATTTTCCACTTTCTGGATATGAATATTTTTATCCAAATCCAAAACAATGTTCAGTATTTCCCTCTAATCCCCCTATTTCCTATGATTGTAAATGAGATCTAGAGGCTTTACTGGATTTAAGGGAAATTTCCTTTATTTTATTGTACTGTACATATTTGAGATATATACTGGATGCTTTAATATACATACATATGCATAGTGAAATTACTACTATAGGTAAACAATTTAATATATCCATCACCTCCTATAGTTATACTGTTCCATAATAAAAACACCTAAAATCTACTTTTCTAGCAAGTCTTTAACATACAACAGAATATTAGCAAGAGCCCTTGCACTGTCCATCAGATCTCTAGACTTTTTTGTCAGAAAAAAACGCAAGTGAACACACTTGTAATTTTTTGTCTTTGTAGCCAGACCTCCTCATGGTGTTACTGGGTATTAGTTACAGCATCACATAAGGAGGTATATAATATCTGATTTCTCCCTTTTAATGATGCTAAGATTGGACACTCAGTTCAAGAGGTATCGTCCTGATACATCCATCATCAAATCCTCCCTCCACTCTTCACAGGATGGCGTTAGCAGCTATTGATCAGTATTGCCTAGTGCCATTATTGCATTAGAGGCTGCAAAGTGCTGAGTCCTGCTTGCTCTTACAGTGCGGCTTTTCTATAAAGAATTTTCCTTATTGAATATTTGACCTGATATATGAAAACTTGATGATTATTGAGTCAGATTGAGTGCACAGGAACTTCTCACATCATCCTCTCTGCTTCTCAGTACATCTCAAAGTTTCTGTGATAAAAACTAAAGTTAAAATACAAGGTAAAAAAAAAAAAGTACATTCATAAGGAAGAAACAGAAAAGAATCATGAAATATGTACCATAATTAATATCAAGGTTGTAAGAGTACAGGAGACTTTCAGACGCTGCTGCATTTCCAAGTGTATGAAGAAAATCATACTCAGTCCCTCTACATATCTGTAGCTTAGACACCTGTGTATTCAAGCAACACAGGTCAGAAGTAACTGGAAAAAAATACTATTACCCTACTGAACATATACAGACTCTTTTTTTCTTGTCATTTCCTATGAAATATAATAGAACAACAGTTTACAAGTCATTTACATTGTGTTATGTATTATAAGTAACCTATGGATGGAATACAGTGTATGGGAGGGTTGTATAGATTATATGCAGATACTACATTTTATGTAAAAGATGTGAGCATACAACAATTTTGGAAAGTGCACAGAGTCCTGGAATTAATACCTATGCATACAGAGGAAAAATTGCACTGCATTTATAATTAGAAAAAAAAGCAGAATAAAATGCTGAAATAATATGGGGGCCAAGGGCTGTGGGAAGTCTACTTTAAATTGGTCATCAGGGCTAACATCCCGAGGAGGTATCATGAGAAGGAATTGTCACACCAAAGCTTTTGGGAATGACTGCATCAAGCAGAGAAAACTCCAATCCTGGTACAGAGGTGATCTCAGAGTGTCCACACAACGGGAAAGGCTCAAGCACAGCAAGGCACTGGAGGAGCATCGTTAAGTGCTTAGTAAAAGTGGAGACCATCAGATCTTCTAAATCCTCCCAGAAATTCTGACCAATTTCCCACACCAACTAGGTATCACTCACAGAACTCAAATCGGAAGGAAAGCTCAATCTCTACCCCACTGAGTAGGAAGAAGGCAAAAAACTTGAAAATCCTAAATAATGGATCACAGTGGCTGCATAATGACAGGGCAAAAAGAGTGAAAATTAAATGATTTGAACAGTGTGTCAAGATGAAGGATAACAGTCTCAGAAAATGAGTTTGGTAAATCATTACCCCTTGGGCTTGCATGCATACCCTAGTCAGAGCATGAAAATTGCAGAATGCAAAACTCCCTGGCTACATATTTGGGTTTAGCACAATGTCTGTTCCTTCCCCAATAGGGTTTCTTCAGAGCCAAGCACAGCTGGACTCCCTTTTCAACTCTTGAAGCAAAATGAGAGCTGGGCTCAAATTTATCTCACTTACTGAGTGCTTTACCATAGTGCCTTTAGCTCTGTGGCAATCCTAGGAACAGATACAAAGCTACCAACTCTAACTGCAGAAAGCACATCAGCCACGGGGGTGGGGGAGGGGCTTGCAAAGTAAGAGAGTTCAGGGCCAAGAAGACCCAGAGGAAGGTCCCCTAAACTTATCCCAAATTTTTCCCTGGGCAGCATGAACTGAGTTTGAGTAAAAAAATTGACTATTTCTGAGAAGACAACATGCACAGCCAAGGGACAGACAGGCTTTAGCTTCTGTGGAATGGAAACAGGGAATCACTGACAGTGACACTTAAGGTTATTTCATTTTCTTGGTGGCTGGTAGCATCTTCCACAAACACTCACACCTTAATCCATCACCATCCCCTGTCTACTGCACTGATTGAAAGAAAGGCCTGGTCTCCAAGGAAGAATTTTCTGTTCCCCAACACATAATGAGGTTTTTCACTTTTGTTGTTCCGCAAGTATCTGCAATTACATGTAGAATAAAAAGAAACAGGCAAAATTTTTAAAAAGTACATAAAATTGATGCCTATTTCCTCCACTTGATATAGACATTGGAATGTTTTGATGCATGGGGCTTTACGTTTTTTTTTTCCTCATATATATGGTACTTAAGTAAATTAAAATTATATTACTTGTGAACTGAAAATCATTTTATCTTACTGCAAAAGTTCACCATTTGGACATTTTCCAAGCCTCATTACCTACAGTTTTCATCTTTTTCTTATGAAATTAGTGTCAGGAAAGGGTTAAAAAGTTCCCTGGCAGTTTATCACCAAAGAAGGGCAGATGTGCTCAACAGTTCTCACCAAGATCCACACACCCATGTCTGTACACTTGGCTTTCTGCCACGGCAACTGGGACATGCTTTCTCAGGGGTCTGAAAACTTCTTAACACTTAAAATATCCTCAGTGGACATTTGGGAAAAAGTGAATTATGAAAGGAGTCTCAACATTTGCAAAACTATATACATGCTTTCATATCAGAACTTGCCTGGTCCAGTCACTCAGCTTGTGGATGACTAGTGCCAATTCTCCATCTTTGACACCTCTTGGGTTTACCTGGTTTTCTGACTATGGACTCACTTTTTTATTTCTCAGTTGCCAGACAGCCACACTCCTGTGGCCTGCAGCCTCAGTGCTTTCTCCACTGTGGTGGGCAATCCACCATGCTTAATGACTTACCATACTTGATGAGCAATGTATCTTCTGATGCAGAGAAAATCAGTATAACTCAGAACCCTAAAGCCCTTATCATCTTATAGTACTGCCAGGTCAGGAGTCTGCTCAGGGCCTTCCCATGCTGCCAGCCAGGTGATGTTTAGAACTGCATGTCACCAGAGGATCATCTGAGAAGGATCCTATCCTAGTTACTTTTCTCTCATTGCTGAGACAAAAGACCTGACACCCAAAGTTAAAGGAGGAAAGGTTTATCTAGCTTACAGTTTATGAAGGCTTCAATCCATAATCAGCTTGCTCCCAAGGTGGCATGGCAAATAGACATTGCAGAGGAAGAACAACATGGCACACATAAAAGCAATGAAAGACCTCAACAACGCCTTCCTGCCCCTTTATCCTCTTCAGACATCTTAGGGCAAGTAGCACTCACAGCATTAATCCTAGTCCCCTTAGCCTAGCACCACCCTGAATCAATCACTCATTCTAGATTTAGCAGCCTCAGAAAAGTCCCCATCTACAACTGCATGAGGTGCTGAGGGCAGGGCATCTAGACACAAGCCAGACCCATTCCAGATTCCTTCTGGTGGTTAGAGAATTCATCGTATCTGCTGGGCTGAGGTTCATTTCTTCTTGCTGTAACTGGGTAGAGACCTCTCTCAGCTCTTACAGGTAGCTTCTGCTCTATGGCTGTGGGGGTATTTTATGAGGTCTTTCCTACAATGTAGCATCTTGCACTTTTTTGTTTGTTTGTTTGTTTTTGTTTCTTGGTGGAAGTTCTGGGGGTGTTCCTATTGCTGTTGCTGTTGCTATTGAGACACGACTGCACTAGATAACCCAGGCTGGCCTCAAACTTAATGTCACCCAAAGTGGCCATGAACTCACTGTGCAGCTGTGATGATTAACTAAGGGTCAACTTCCAACACTCAACTAAAAGGAATCAGTGTGGTTCTGGGCATGGAAGGCCCATCTGAAGATTGTTGCCAATAACATAAAAAGAGAACTGGAGGGGAAAATCGTATGCTGTTGGTTTTCTTGGAGAAGGCTTGCTGCAGTTAGTTTTCCTGACATGAACTTGGCTGTTCTCTGTGAGAAGCTTGGGTCCTTGCTATTGCTGAGAGTTGCCACTGTTCTTGTCAAGGGAGCTTTGGTCTTCTCCTTGAGCTTTGCTTCCTGGCTCCAGTATAGATCTCTCAGCCTAGGAGCACAAATCCTTCAGCCCAATGGGACAGTAGCTTCCACCAATGGCCAGTGGGCCTCCTGGTGCAGATCCTTGATTTGGCCTTGAGGGAAACATTGCCTTGGGCTCTAGGCCTTCAGCTGGACTTGTGTGAAACATTTCTGTAGGATCTAGGCCTCTGGCCTCTTTACATTCCTAGTGTGTGAGCAGATCTCTTGTGCTCCTCTGCATTTGATTTTTTTGGGTGACTATTTTAAAATGGTCCTGTAAATTATGTATTCTGCATTACATTTATTCCATTGTAAACCCTGACTAGAACAGTAGCTGAGGCTGGGTTTCAACTCACAGCACTCTTCCTAATTCAGCCTCCCCAGTCTGAAATTACTAATGTGAACTACTTTACTCAGCTAGCATGTTGCTTTCTAAAATCCAGAAAAGACTGTATCCTTTTCAGCAGTAATGGATAATCACACAGGCACACAGACACATACACAGACATACACACATGCACACACATACACAGTCAATCCTCATTATTCATGGGTTTCATATGTGAACTAGCCTGCTTGCTTAAATTCATGTATAACTCCAAAACCAATATCATAGTGGTTTCTCAGTCATTTATAAATGTGCACAATATGGTATAAAAAAATACTTGAGTAACCCAATGTGCACTTATTCAGGAATGTCTTCCACTCTAGTACAGACACAAGCAGAGAGTGTAGCCTACAGGAGAAAATACAGACTGGAGAAAGAAGCTCCCATCCTGGGGCTAATTGGCTTGAACTTGAAATTCAATATAATCCATCCTATATGTCTCAAGCCTCCATGAATATTAACAATACTAAACCACTACTCCACAGGGTATCAACTCAACTATGCATGTGCCTTCATAGGTAACTGATAGACTAGCAGCATGGTGCCCTAAAGCACCTTCCTGGTAGATCTTGCAGAAGCCCAGACCCCGAAGCAACTGTGTGCTCCCTTGAGCCTTCATTGATATGGATGATGCTTCTGCCTTATGACTTACACTGAAGTCCTCTGAGTCATGAATAGACTTTAGTCACAGGTAAAATAAACTAAGGATGGAAATCATGAAAGACAGAAAGTACATTAGAAAGATGTTGGGATGCTATGACCACTTCAGAAAATAGAAGTTTAAAAACTAAGCTCTGAAAATCCAAGCACTTGGAACTATTGGACAGTGCTCAGCTCTTGGACACTGGTCAGCTCTTCCATCTTAGGACCAAATAGCTGATGACTGAGACTTGAAGGAGGAGAGGTTTCATTTGACTCATGGTTTTAAAGGGTTCAATTCATGGTCCGTGGGCTTTAAGGAAGGAACAGCATGGCAGAAGGACATGGCAGAGGGAAGATTCTCACTTCATGGCCGCCAGGAGGCAGAATAGAGAAACAATGCCAGAGATGAAGGGGCCAGGGACAAGGTCACACCCCTGTGACCCACACGGACAACCAGAAAAATACACTGCTAATCCCCCAAGAGATCCTCCAACCAATAAAGTCGACAATTCATCTTAACTGTGAGAGACAGCTTTTCCAGGGAGCTTTAGTTAGAGTCTGTGAGCTCACACTTGTTTTTATCTTTCTGCTACTGCAACCAAGAATTTATTCTAAAAGAAAGAAAATGATTGGCCTGTGTTGGATCACCTGCTTCCCACTGGAAACATTGGCCACTTTATACTCTCTGAGACTACCACCTTGTAAAAACAAGAGGTTTGCTGAACAAAATCAAGGTTTCATTGGTTTTTATTTTTTGCAATACCAGGGATCAAACTAAGGACCTTGCACTTGCTGGGCAGGTGTGGTGCCAATGAGCTACATCCCTGGCACAAGGTTTCACTGTTGTAAGAGGAACTGAAAATCAGTCATGCTGAATAACAGAAATGCATTATGTACTCACTAAAACACCTCCTCCCAGGCAACATTGAGGACCACATTCAATTCAAGAGAATCCAGATCCTAAGAGGAAAAATGTCTGCCTACAGTCAGCATCCCTTCTCTATCCATTCACTCAAAAACCACCCATTTCATGCCAGAATTGCATTAGATCTTCAACTAAGATTTTAGGATTCAGAAAGAAATAAAACTAAGTCCTTGTCCTCAAACATCTCAACATCTACAGAGAAAGTCATTTTATAAAAAGCAAACTTATAACAATAGAAATGATAATTATACTTACTGTGTCCCCCATGCCAACTACTGTGCCACATTATCCAATTCTTGATGTACTTGTGGTCAGCTCTGGCCACAGAGTTTGTAGAGTTGGCAACAGATGGACCAAGCCCTAAGAGATAGGGTCTTGGACAGAGTACTAAGACCCATTTGAGAAAATCATTGGCTTTTGAGAGTGCTCCTTTCTAGTGATGATTCCTTGGGTAATATCAGAGAATTTCATTAGCACTGATGATCCCATGACAATGGTAATGTGTATCTGGGTGGAATTAATATATGGCTGAGATCACCATTTTCATTTTAAAAGGTTAACCTGGTGAGACTATTATGTGAAATCCAAGACAGCTTTTCAGGAAGACACAACCAGCCAGGGCCCTTACTTGCCCCTCCTCCAGCTCTCCTCTATCTGCATCGCACACCTGAGGTCTTCGCCTCAAAGCAGAGGCAGTTGCTATTCCCTCTGCCAGGGCCTCCTGCAGCTGGGTCCCTGAGTAGTGCTGCTTCTCACGCTACAAGTCTTCAGTCTTCTCTGCACAGGAACCTCACTTGATTTTCCTGCCCCACCATCCTTACAACACGCAATTCATTTCCTGTCTTGTGGTCACCACAAGATGTACTTCATGCATAGACTGCTTCCTTTTTGTGTGTCTACATTCCTTGTTTGTCCCCTTCAAGGCAAAATAGATCTTGTCTGTGTTTGTCTATATTGTATTTTCTGTTTCTAAAAAATGTCCTGAGACATGAGTTACAAATTGCATATTTGATACATTAATGACTTAATTAACTATAATTCCACCAAAATTCATATGCTGATAGGTCTCTGGTCTTTGCAGAGTACACACAAATATTTTAAGGCCCCTTCATGACCTTCCTACTGTGCCAATCAAGACGCCTAAGAAACTCAATGCAACATTTTCCATATGCCAGACAATCTTTGTTCTAGATTCCACCGAAAGCTTGAGCTGACAATTAATGATATTTTCCTTTTCCCCATCCCATGATCAAATTCACAATGACCATGATCACCATGACCATCTACCAACTAAACAGCACTGTACTCTGCCCACAGTAAAGTGTCACCTAACTACAAGGAAGACACCATGATACTCGCACTGTCAGTGGGTAACTAGCAAATGATTCACTCAAAGTCTCACGACTCTAAATGATGGAACACATAAAAATAATCAGCAGAGAACACCACAGGTAGCAGTATCACTGGGGATAAACAGGTGTGTCCCTGATAACCAGGAACCATGTTTGTGTTAAATAACAAAGTCTCTGAGAACTCATGGATTCAAAGTTGGGCACTTAACTCAAAATATCACAAATAAAATCCTGACTTGGAGGGTTTTTTTCATGTTTACCAAGAGAACAGTTGGGGTCCACCCTTGGTAGGTAAAGACACAAGGTTTGAGCATTTGGAGCTTCGGAACACCTTCCCCAAAGCTATTCTGTGGGAAAAGAGATTGAAAGTCAGCACCATGAGTGGAGATGAGAGTCAGAAACAATGCCCCAGCAAGGCTGAGTCCCTACATTTAAGGACTCCCCTGCACTCCACTCTACTCTGCAGGTTGCCCCCTACCTCCTAACTTAGAACATCTGGACTTTTAAGGAATAAATCCCCCTCTCTCCCTGAATTTGCTGTAGCTGTCATTGCCATTTTGTAACCCTTGTTAACTACATTCAGACACTGCATCACCTCTTACAAGTTTTCCCTTGGTGTAGCTCTCTTCGGGCTGTCACTCACCAAGATCACACAGAGACCAACTGCAGCACCCCAGCTTTAGGGAGGAATCTGAATGTACAGAATAAACCAGAACCATCTCTCCACATTTGCACGCACAGGAAACAGATGTATCAAGAAGACAAGATATACTCAAGAATTCTACCCAGCGAAGCATAGACAAGCAACCTTGTACATGAATTATCCCACAGTATGGAAAATGAGTAACCACTAAGTCAAAATGGGCTTTGCTGATATGAAATTCTTGGTGCAATTCCAAAAGCTTTTTCCCCTTAAGTATTCGTTTCTGACAAACAAAATAAATTGTCATGCCAAGCACACATAAAGATTGCAAAGATGCACCTCTATTAAATTCTACTTAGCTGCAAAGAGACTCAGGTATTATCTAAATTTAGCCCTCTGAGCTCCCTTTCTTTTATATGGAAACCCAAATTCTTGCAGCTTTTGCTTAGACATGCGAGAGTTTAATAAATAGAAATATTTTTCACAATGCATTAAGATGAGGTCAGCTAGACAGCTTGACCTGGTTGGATTGAATCTGGAATAGATTTCTCAAAGTGTAGGGTTTGGGGCTTCTTGTTTTTTTTAAACTAAAACTTGGCCCCTTGTAGAGAAAGAGAAGAAAACAGTGTGTGTGTGTGTTTAGGTTAAAAAACAGACCCAATCTACATTCTGCACACTTCCTTAAAGGTGCTACTGAGAAAGCTTTTGTCTAAGAAGCTGCTGGGCAGGGAATGCCAGCCAAAAACCTAATTAAAAAAAACTGTAGGGCTAGAACCAAGACTCAAAGGTAAAGCTCTTGCCTAGCATGTGTGAGGCCCTGGGTTCCACCCCAACCATGGAAAATAAAATATAATATATGCCCTCAACATTGAGGTCACAGAAACCCAATAGACTCTAGCACTCTAGAGCCATGAGAGAAAATTAAGATGCCCAAATATTCTGCTTCACCCAGAACTCAAGAGAGCTCCAAATTCAGAATTTTTCAGTGCTTAAACTGGGAAGTGCAAAGCAAAGTGGAATGGCTGGTGACACTAGGAGAATGCTGATTTCACAGTGACATTATAAGGACTGTCTCTAACTAAGGTGGCTTTCAGAAAAATTTAGGTCTTAAACTTGTGTGGCAAAATTTACATTGGCTCCATTCTCCTAATCTGTACAAGGATATGAGAGCATCTGAACAAAGTTTAATTCTGCCTCACTAATTCTCATAACCAGCCAGGTATGGTGCCTGGTGCACGTCTATAATCCCAGCACCTGGGGGTTAAGGGAAGAGGATCACAAGCTCCAGCATGGCCTGGGCATTTAGTGACCTCGTAAGACCTTGACTTCAAATAAAGCATACATTACAGATGGGTATGTAGCTCAGAGTGAAGAGTCTGGGTTCAATCCCCAGCAGTGAAAGTACACAGTACTCATAATTGTTCTAAGAGATGGATACAGTATACCATGTTATGGCTGTGAAGCCAAGGGGTTTAATGACTAGCCCAAGGTCACACTGCCAGGAATTGGTAAGATGGGTGGTCTGTAGGACACCATCTACAGGATCTGGGCTCTGTTTATCTACACTGCACCATTCTAAGCCACTGAGAGTTTAGGGAGATGGGGTTTCCCCACATGCTCTTCTACTATGTGCATGCCTTACCCCATCTGCCCCCATGATACTGGAGGCACTTTTAAGATAAGATTATTTCTTTGCAGTATTTTTTCCTAAGCTGTTTGCTTGAGGAATGCCAGATAGTCAGTAGTTCATAATTATCAGTCAAATTAATACATGAATTGATGTCTCACTCCAAAGCTAGGCTATTCTGGGAAATAATTTTAAAGCGCTGCTCTTTGTGTCAAAAAAGAAAAAGATGTCACTAGCTCCCAGGCAGAGACAGAACAAAATGGCTCTGTGACAGACTGTGCTCCCAGAAGTTTCCCTTGGCCTCGGTCAAACTGTCTCCCTGGCTCCTATCACCTATGACATCAGGGGAAGCAGAAACAAACGACCTCTGTACCCACATCCTGCAGTCTGAAATCGCCCTCATCTGCTTGCTGGGACTGAAGATACAACTACATGACACCTAGATGAAGTGCTAAGTATCCAGCTCCCCAACATGATGCCTGAGGAAGTGTGTCATTTCATCGGAAAGAACAAAGCTGTGGTTGGTTTAGCAATGTTGGACGGATTTGGAGGAGGCAGTAGGTCCAACAGTAAGACAAAAGTCCTTTGTAAATGATCAAAAGTCAAGCCAGGACCAAACTGCTGAGCAGCAATCCTGAGGTAAACAAGCTGAGATTTGCTGGAGGAGCAAAAGACAGTGACCATCTCGGAGAGTTTCCACTCAACTCCAACTACGACAACTTCTGTTCCCATGAAGCCTTCCTTTTATTCTCAAAAAAAAAAAAAAAAAAAAAAAAAGGAGAAAGTGGCCCTATCCCTACCACCTCCCCATACAAATATTCTCACTTTGTCATAATTATTTCCAGTGTCTAAACAAACTGAGCCTTGTGGACATTGCCAGTTACCCTCCTTATCCCTGTGGTGTCCAGTTCCAATTCCTCCATCCATCTCCTCCTCCCCAGGAAGCCCCTCTAAAGGACTCCCATGGGCCCTTCCACTGCACACACTCCCAGTGCTGCACAAGAATCATCCCACTGTATAAACCACTTTGCCTCTTGTTTTCTTTTCTCAACAATGATTTTCAGCCTGGCTGTACCACTGCAGTCATCCAAAGTGCAGCATCACATTAAGCAGACCTAGAGATGCTCCTTTTAATGGATACATAGTGGCCCATCACATAAATATGATGCTTTTCCCTCACCCATTTCTCACTGATGGGCATTTAAACTACTCACCGAGGTCCAGTATCGCAAACACTGCCACGATGAACACCTTGCCCACATCTCTTTGTGTGCAGGTAAACTAGTTCATCCAAGGGACAGGATTAAAGGTGAAATCTTTAAATGGGTTATATGCTGGAAACTTGTTCTTCAGGGAGGCCAGACCTGCTTATGATCCCATAAACCCTTGGGGAATATGCAATACTCTTTCCCATGGTGAGGAAGGTCTTCAGTGTCAGGTTGAAATGACTCCAGGTTGGGGTAAGAGCTCCTTTCCCACCCACCCTACCCTTAAAAAGTATAAACGTTCCTTTGTTCAAAAATTCAAAGTTCAATTTCATTCTCTTGAATCACGCCGCATCATTTTAAAGGCTAATAACGCAGCTCCACTCTCCCACTTGGTGATAACTTAATGAATTAGCCACTTGCCCATCAGAAAAGAACTGTCGGGGTCATACATCAAAATCAAGTAAGGCACTCAAGCTCATATGGGGTGATGGATTTAAGGGAAGACCTGAGGCAATAATAATGTTGTTTGGAAGATGAATCTACTCATAAGAACCCCTCCATGACAAATGACTTACTCCAAGGCTAACTATTTATGAGGTCCAGGTGGGAGAGGTATAAACTTAATTAAAGTTTGAAAACATAATAGAACCAAAGGCAGTGCATCAATTTCTGGGTGTCCTATCAAAAAGCCAATGATGTCCTTAATAGGTTGGCAATATCTGCTTCTTGGAGCTGTAATATATACTAGCCCAATGAACACGGTTCCAAGTGCTGCTGATCTTGCCGAAGCCAATACCATGCGTGCCTCGTCTCTCCTCTTCCTATGTCTGCTTATGAGACCAATTCATCTCAGCTGGAGAGAGAAGGACAACTGCTTTCATCACCCCACTTTCCAACAGAGCCTAACAAAACCAAATGTAAGACGGGCTGTCCATCCCACCCATAAGTAACCTGGTCTGTCTGTGTCTGGTCTGAACTGTCACTGTCCCGTGTGCTGGGGCTCCTGGAGTCCAGGGCAGCATCCCAGGAAACCAGACACTTCCAAGCACCCTTCAAATGTGAATAAGCAGCCCAAGACCAGGCCATGGACAAAGCAGCCAAGGATATATTTTGATAAACTTCATTACAGAGCAAAGCGATGTATCTGAAATACGGCTGGAGAGTGGCCAGGGCTCCCCGCTGAGGGAGAAGCTGACTGAAAAGGCTGAGTCACTCCCAACTTTCTGTCCCATTTAAAACACGCCCACAAGTCACTTCACTAAGCCGTGGTGTCATTTTTACAGACAGGCCTGTCTCCTTGGAAGCCTTGAGGAAATCAAGAGAAACGAAGACACTTGCGTTGAGGGCAGTCCTAGAAAATAGGCACGTGCACACTCTCACATGCACAAAGTGCTGTCCTGGCTGTAACAGAGAGGGTTGTGGCCACCTGTCAAATACAGACCCCTCTGTGCCATGGATCCGGCCCAGCCTAACGCCACCGCTAATCCAAAGCACTGGTTCACTCTCCCAGGTGCTTTTAAAGATATCACTGCTCAGACTGGGCTTGAACTCATTATGATTCTGCTGCCTCAGCCTCCCAGAGTGCTAGGGTTACTGGTCTCTGGCATCATACCTGGCCACTGTAGTACTTCTCACAAGCCCCCCACCCCCAGGGCTTTAGGTCTGTACCTGAGCCTGCGATTTCATGTCCTCTAGAATTCAGCAAAACCAAAGCGATCACTGCCTCACCTCTCCTTCTAATGCCACAGGTGCAACTAAAAATACGCCCCTCTCTACGTGATATTGTCTTTAAAAATCCCTGGGAAAACAAAAATCATAGGTTACCTTTAGTGAGAGTTTATTATATATAAGCAATTCCCATGTTTTCTCCTAGTAAATCATCCCAACATGCTACAAGGTGGACACCTGTGATCCTCATCTCATCAACACACAAGCAGAGGCTCAGGGGGACCCCTGGTTGTCATGAAGCACAATTCCATCAAGAGGCAGCACCAGGACCCACCCCACCCCCTGGGCTCCAGGGCTCCAGGGGCTCCGCTTAGTCCCTGATGGTGGAACTGCAGCTGTCTGAAATGTAAAGTTCCCACTTGTAAAGAAAGAGCAGCAGTAGATCCCACACATCAGACTGTCAGTTCTGGAAGGGAAATTCAGGGGCCTCTCAGGCTCTTCCATCAACTCAACGTGTGGCTGCCAAGGATTAAGACACCGCACTTCCAATCCAGCATTGTTAGACTCAGACAACCTAGGATAAAACCTGAGCTCCTCCTCCTGCTCCCTAATGTGAGACTCAGGGCCAGTGGCTTATCTATTATGAAACTCGGTGGCATGATCTGTAAAATGGGGATAATGCCTACCTCCCAGGGTTCTGAGGATTCAAAGTAATTACACTGATGAAAGCCCCTGGCAGATGCAAAGGATTAGCACAGGTTAATCTCTTCCCCCACAGGTATGTGGCAGAAGCGCCTAGCCTCTCATTGTCAAATAGCCTCTGCATTCTTATCTCCAACACCACCTGATAAATTATAGAGTGAGTCTCTTTTTAAAAGTGCTTTCCATCGATTACCTCATTTTAACCAGTTTATACTGAGTCCTAGTTACCACAGCTGCATGAGTCTGTGTTGTTCTTCGACCCCCTCAAAGGGGATCGATGATGCCCCCACAATGGGGTTTTTAATGGATGCAAATTTGCAAAGCATGATGCATTTATTAATTTCTCATTGGAGAAAACTATAACAAAGCCAGCAGGAGCAATCATTAATTTACATTAATAGCTTTCAGTGTCATCTACCCCAGTGCCTGACATGAAACAGCAAGCTGAAACCAAACTCTGAGGCTGTCCTACATGAGTGAGCATCGCGCAGCCTTGAAGACCCAGGAGATGCAGAGTATTAGATATCAAACCTTGTGCATTTCAAAAAGGGCAGGATTTGTTTAATGCACCTTGATGTACAGAAAGTAATACTGAGGCTACTTACTGTGGCCTCCAGATAAATCTCAGAGCTCTCCCTCTTCCTCAGCCATGTTACCCTTGCTATGCATTCTTCAGGCATTGCAGGTTCATCTCTACTGCAGGATCTTTGCACGTGCTGTTAGCACTACCTGAAGCATCCTCAGTCCCATGTTCTTTGCTTGGCCAGATCATATCCATCCTATAGGTCTCAGATCAAACCTCACCTTGACAGAGAGGACATTTTGAACCATTTTATCCAGGACACCTTCCCAAAAACTGATGATTTTATCCTATTTATTTCTTTCACAGCATTTAAAAATCTCAAGTTTATCCTACCCAAAGTTGTTAATCTTACAGTCTTGAACACACACACACATTTATATCATACATACATGTGTGCCATACACACACACATAAATGCAAGCTCTGAAGAACAGGAATCTTGTCTGTTTTGTGCACTGCTCCAAGTCAGTATTTACAACTACAATGAGAATGCAGACAGTTTGTAGTAGATTTTTTTTAAAGATTTGAATCTTTATTGGTACATTTTATATGCATATCATGATCACATTCAACATTGAGATTTGTACCAGTCTATGGCACAATTTTCATTTTTTCCCATTCCCTCTCCCACATTACAACTCCCCCATAAACATAAGCTTTGTTTCCTTTTTTATCATCACATTTTTTCTTTCTCCTCATTATTTTTAAGTGTGAGATTGACTATTGAACCAGCTTAACAAGAGAGGCTTTTCTCAAAGTCTAAACATCAAACTGACGCCTGTGTGGGCCCCCAAGGACTAGTATTCTCCAAGGCTGCATCCTTGGACTGTTATTTTTTCCTCTCAACAGTTTCTTGTTCACTCCTGTGATTTGAACAATCACCTTCACTGGCAATCTCACATCCAGGCCTCTGACAGGTGTGTTAGCTGACGTCTGGATTCACCCAGGAGATGAATTCAAAATGTGCGTGGGAACCAGAAAACAGCAGGCTGACTTGGTGAGAATTTTCCAGTAACTGAAAGCAAAGGGCATTTCCAAGCCAGTCCCCATGGACACTGCTTAGGATGTAGGAAAGGGATGAGCCCAGAAACTAAACAGGAATGTTAGGTTTCCCAGGGCAGTGGTCTTAACTGGAAAGTAAAGCCCTTTCTCAGACGGGACCAAGCAGATGTACCACAGACTGAGGCCCTATCATCATGACACCCACCCCACCCAAACCACAAAGCAGTTCCTGGATGGTGCTTCCTTCTGCACCACTCACTCTCAAGTATCTTCATATCTTGCCCTCCTACCTCTCTTCCTGCCTATCTAACCTTAGGAAGTTCCTTTTCCATCCCTGAAGTCTTGTGGATAATGCTCTCTCCATTAAATCAATCATATCCTCAGTCTGATTTCTGAGTTGTTTTTTTTTTTCTTGATCCAGCAAACATGGGGAAGTCTCTTACTCCCACTGTTCTTAAAACATAAATGATGGCTCAGAGAGAGGTAGTGGCTAGAACAGGCATTACTTGGACAAATGTGAAATGCCAGCCTCTGCCCTCATAACGAAAGACTTCTGCATCATCCTCCCTAGAACATGCTCAAGGTATAGATGGCTGAGAGATTCCAGGGGGAGTCATCTGCCCAGGGTCACAAGGGGAATCTGTGATGGAGTCCTATTTCAGATTTGGACTGCTCCACTGCCAAAGCCCATTATCTTGATCACCACAGTAAACAGTTCCTTCTGAGGCATTAACTAGGCAGTTGACGGTTAGCAATGGCATTAAAGATGCCCCAGCTGACACGAGGGTGTTGTTTAGTGCCCACCTGAGGGAGACTATGAAGTCATCTCCTAGCAGGCACCTCCTAGCCGGATGAACTGGAAGAAAATAACACAGCACCCTCACTCACTTTGCCCTTTTCAGGGTACTCTGCCTGGCTCCTGTTTACCAATTAGCTGAACAGCTCTGTATTGCAACAAGGCATAAATGGAGTAATGAATTGAGATGCAGGTTTCATAAAAGTGATTAACTGCTAAATTCCAGTTCAGCTAACAGTTCAATTATCCCATTTTGCATCTCAGCCTTCCAACCAATTCTGCATTTACAGAGCCCCAATCACCAAGGCACCTACATCCTCCACATTACCATTAATTAAGCCATCGCTCTTTCCCAGGAATCTGTCCACCCTCACTCGTGAGCTGGGTTTGCAAATAAGGACACGAAGAGTGAGCTTTGAGAAGCAAATATAAGAGTAGTGGAACGGGGAGTTGGCCCATAGTGGATTTTAATGGCCTCCCTACCCATCCCACACACACACAAATACCATCTTTATCTGAGAACACAAATGTAGAATACAAATGTAGCAATGAGACAAAGAAAATGGCAGGAGGAGGTAGGAGTAAGAAGCAGAGTCAGTGGCTGCTGGAAGGTTTCTGGGGAGAGAAAGACTCAGGCATGAAGAAGTGGCTATCACGGAGCTAACCAACCATCCAGGCACGGACAGGGTCATTCTTTAAGCACAAGAGATGAGCTCCAATGTAAAATACCCAACAGATAACAGTGACTCCCTGGATCCACCCCTTTCTCACACATACAAAGATTTACTGACTTTCTGGACTACTCAGTGTTCTTGGTGACTGCAGAAAGTGACAAGGGTTTGCATACAAGTTTTTCCCCACCGAAAACCCTCCCCCCTCCTACCTGCTGGTTACTCAGCCCCTGAACTCAGAGAAACCACGTGCAGGACAACTTGAGGCCAGAGGAGCTCCAGAACTATTGCTTTTACTCTAAGAGTGCAAGGAATATGCCTGCACGGCTCTCCGTTTGAATCCAAAGAAGCAAGACCAGAACCTACTTCGTATTGGTACACATTTTGGCAATGGATTTCTCTCAATCTTGCCTTCAGATTAAAATGACATGGAGGAGGCAGGGGTGTAGTAGGTAAAGTTGTCAACACCACAAACCCATCTAGCTAACTGTCCTCTTTTCCCTGGATTCTGTGATGCCATGTACACTGTAAACAGGGACCCCGAGAAAGCTGACGTACCCTTAGGAATTCTTTGAATGCCTCTCATTAACTAATCCTGACTGATCAAAACACCAAACCCAATTTTGCTAAGATCTGAGCATGCATGCAGGCCTTACATGTTGGCTTCTCACATAAGGAAATGTTTCTACATAATTTTCTGTGGTCTAGGGATACCCAGTCCCTAGCCAGGAGGGTAGTAGCTCCTCTAGCCTTTTGGAAGACAGAAATCTATGGTTGCTGCTTACCCAAAGAACAGGTCTGGTTCAATGCCTGAGCTTTCCCCTGTAAACCATTTGACCTTCCCTCAATAAAGGCTGAGCTGGAATTCCTTATCAGCCCAGCAGGAAAGAGAATTAAAGGTAAGTTTCCAAGAAACTTATTAAACTTGATTTTTTCAAAGGAAAATTTGAGTTATTTACTTCAGACCTATTTGTGGACAGAGATTCGTGCCTGCTACTGCTGCTTTGTCAAAGTACAAATTTAAAAATAAAAAATGACTAATTCGTTAAGTATGACTTCGTAGCCAGGCACTACGCTAAACACTCACCATTCACATTCTCATGTAATCCTCACATGGTTGAGTTGGTCTCCTTGTTATCTGCATGGCTGATCTTACTGTAGGTCTCATTGTTTTCTGCATTTTGCATGTGATGAAATTGAATCGCAGAAAAGTTGAGTGACTTGCTTAAAGTCACACAGTTACTAAGCTGGGTTAGGATTTAAAGCCAGGCCTTTTAACTATTTCCTAAATTACGCACATGAAGCCAGATGCAGTGGTGCCCACCTGGCATTCCAGTTACTCAAGTGATAAAAGACAAAGGCAAGTTTGAGAGAAACCTATGCAAACCAGCAAAACCAGATCTCAAAAATAAAGATTTTATTAAAAGGAGGGCTGGAGACATAGCTCAGAAATCCCAAGGTTCAAAGCCCAGTATTAAAAAGGGAAATAAAGAATATGTGCATGTATATACAAAATTATTTTGTACATTATTATAATAAATGATGGATAGATGGATGAACACACGAATAGATGAATGATGAGGAAGTGGACAGAAAGGCAGACAGGTAAGTAGGTGCAAAGGTGAGATGCTTTTCTTTTTTAAATGATCTCCGTCATGGCCTGATTGTAGACAGGACTTACCCCATGGACCTTTTATGCCCCAAAGATGATATTTCCAGAAATGGGCTTTTCTCCCCCAAACCACAGCTAACAGGATCTCTGAGATCCCTTGTTTATTTCCAAGCATATCTGCAACTTCCAGGAGCTTCTGGGAGAAGAGCAGAAAGAAGGGCAGAACATTCCCAAACCCCCAGCCACAAAGAAGAGAAGGCCTACAGTGATGCTATTAGTCACTGGCTTGACAGATGGGCGCAGTTTAGCTTTAGAAACCCACAGCGAAGCCCAGCAGCCACATGGGCTGCAATGACACACAATGCTGTCCAAAAAGGCTCAGGCTCAAGGCTTGATTGCCATGTTTAAACACAAACAGCTCCCCCTCCCATGCCTTGTTTTCTGGGTTTCTATTATCTGGCAAAGTTGGATCCAACTGCAAAGGAGGCAGCTGTGTTTGGGGCCTGATTGTCTTCTTGCCATCAGGCACGTGAGCTGCATTCCCTATTGTTCCCATCTGTGGCCTCCTGGCTGTAAACCCAGAGAATTTCTCTCTCCTTCTAGCACCAATCCACTGAGCTCAAGCCTAGGAATGAGTCTGTAATGAGGGCTTCTTGAAAGCATGCTAATTTCCTGGGCTGGGTCATCAGCTCTTCTCCTTGCTTGGGACCCCAAAGATGTAGTATTTTAAAATGCTCAGTGTTATGGTTTGTATATGGGTTTCCCTCTAAAGTCTCATGCACTCAGAGGCAGGGCTCTTAAGAGGTGGCTGGATTTCAGGTGTATGAATATGGATTCATTCTGCTGGCTAGTTTAGCACAGTGCTGGGTGTGGATAAAGGAGAGGTTCACCCTGGCTGTGTGTGGCACTATACAGTAGGCCCATAGGCTGAATAAGAAAAGAGAAAGAAAGGCGTGATGCTCATGCTTGCTCATTTCTACTGCCCTGCCATGGGCTGTTCATTTTCTGCCATGTCCCTCTTCCATGCTTCCTGCCTTGAAGCCAGCCAACTATGGACTAAAACCTCTACAGATTGTGAGCTGTCAGAAACCTTTCCTCCTTTAACTTATGGGTATTGGATATTTTTGTCCCAGCAATGAAAAAGTAACTAAGATACCTACTACAGACCAGAGGCCAGCACATGTGATGTCTGTGAAACTACATGACAGCTCTGTCATGAGGTAAACTCAGGATGCAGAAATGACTCCCCAGATGTCAAGCAGCATTCCAATCCAAATCTTACTCCACAGCTCAAAGTTCCACATACATTATGTTCTATCAACACCATGAGATAGTTCCTATTCTGAGCAAACAGAATCAGAATTCAGCCAGAGCCCTCCCCCCACCTTCACTTTCTAAATTCTTCCATGGGACTTGTGGCTCCAAGATGAGGAAATTTAAGAATGAAGCAGAATGTGGGAAAGACAGAACCGAGAGTACATCCTGACTCTGCGGTGTCCCACTAGCATATACCTGGGCATGGTGCCCCCATTCACTCTTAACACTCACGCTTACAAAAACAGACATGATCACTTTACCCATTTTAGGGGGAAGTGAAGATTACCTTAAAAAAAAAAAAACATATTCACCCTTCTAATCTTAGTGTAAATACCAGTTACTAAGAAGCACCTTTAAACCTGAAATCCGATTAAATCCAGATGCTTTAAAAATTTTTCATAATACTCTTATGTAGCATTTACTATACAGTTATGTGCTCCCAAACACGTCCATCAATTGCAGGCTACCCATACAACTGAGGTTCCATTATATACGTGCAAGGAATTATAATAATACTGTATCCCGTCACTGAGTAGAAAGAGTATATGACGCCTTTTGAGATATTGCAGTGGAGATGGATAGTCCCCCCTGCCTGGCAGCCATCACAGTGCAGGGGCGTAGTGCACTCTGCGTGCGTACGGTGATCCCGGTGCAGATGGACCTGCTGCGCTACCGGGGGATAAAGTACAGCACACACAATTATGCACAGCACATTAGATGCGGTGATAGTTAAGGACCTTGTTACTGGAGTACACATTCACTATGCTCTTTTATCATGATACCACACACTTTCTACCTTAAAACTAAAAAACAAACAAAAAACCAGTTCATACATTCCTGAGAACAGGTCCAGCATTAAGTGACACATGTCTGTGCTTATAATTCCTTCTTAATTAGGTGGTTCCCATCTAGACTCTGTGAACTAGGATGACAGGGAGTATAGCTGCTTTGGCTTCTGCTGCATAACCATCTCCTAGAACAGTGCTAGAGAGATAAGCAAGAAATTATTTCTAAATTGCAAGAGGTAACCCTGGTGCAGTGGAGCAGCTCTATCCCGGCCCACGGGAAGCCTTTGCTTTTTGCAGTCCTCCCCCACACGCGCTGAGACCCGTGGGCTTCCTCATTCCTCCCTTCCCCTTTGTAATGGCCGTGATGAAGGAAAAAGAGGAAAGCTGCAGGCTGAAGCTAAGAATGCAGTCAAAATGCTAAACTGGGAAAAGCTAACAAGTCAAAGATGGAATTAAAAAGGGCCACCAGCCCTAGAATGTGGCCAGGAATTGTCACGATGTGCTTTGTAATATTTATACATATTTATAAGGTCGATGAGTGAGGGGTGCAGACAGATGGCTGGCAGGTTGGCACAACATGGAACTACAGAGGGAGAGGAGAAATTCAAGTCAGAGATGGGAAAGGGATTGCATCTGCAGCTTTCCACCCAAAGGCAGATGTGAACTTCTCTGAATTGGGATGCCTGCCCATGCAGAGTCCCTTAAACAACCAGTGTGGTCTCGGTAACAAGGATGTCAACACAGACACCACACAGAGGCGTCAACAGAGCTCTACTGTGAAAATTAATAACGAGTTGACCTTTTGAGAGATACTCAAGGTCACCATCCTGGACCAACCATCAGGATGAGTCTGCAAAGGAAGAAGGCAAATCTCATGCACCTGCTTTATAAATCTGTGACATTGACCCTGACCCTGTCGACCTTGAAGCTGTTTCCTGACTCGTTCCCGAATGCCAGAGACATGTTTCCTCCTGACCCAGCAATGTGAGATGCTTCTTTTTGACGGCTCTGTGCTTGCCCCTTCTCAGTGGCTCCTACTTGAATAATGAGCTCTAAATATATTTTCTTGTTCTAAACCATTTTTCTTTTCTAATGCTAAATTATAAGGCTTGTGTGTGTCAGCAGGAAAACGTGTCCCGCGTTAGCAAAAGATGCGGGACGCTTCGAGTGGCTTCCAGACCGATGGGAGGGAGCATCAGGGGCATGCCCAGCAACTCAGAGCCCAGGATAGAGGCTCCTCTGGTGCCAAGGCATTTCTCAGCAATTACTGGCCCAACCCCAAGCTCCCCAATTATTTTTGAAAAAGTTTAACTTGAAGGAGGAACTGCCATTAATTATTAAAAACACAAACCCAGAGACACACAGATAGGACACAGGACCTCTGATCATCCCTCCTTTATTTCTGAGGTCTAGCCGGGACCATCAAATACCACTGAATTGAGTGGGGAGGCTTGTAAGTCACACAAATTACAGGCAAATCAACAACAACTAGAGTTCTTTCTTCTTGACACCATTACCTCCAGCTAATGGAGGTGGCGGTTAGGAAGGGAAACATCAGAGGAGGATGGTTCTGGGGCTCCCACTGTCGTGCTTTTCCCTGAGAAGACATGATTTACTCTTTGAGCACTTATTTTTAAAAATCAGATGCAATATCAATCTTTTGGTGAAAATAATGCACTTACCCTTTCCTCCAAATTGGATCCCTGCTAGGCTACAGAGAGCAGTGCCTATCCTTTAAAAGTGAGGTGTGCATAGGGTGGGGTGGTGCACACATGTGATCCCAGCACATGGGAGGCTGAGGCAGAAAGACTACCATGAGTTGGAGGCCGGCATGGGTACACAGTGAGTTCAAAGCCAGCCCGAACTATATTGCAAGATCTTTTCTTGAAGAAGAAGAAAAAGAAGAGGAAGAGAGAAGAAGAAGGAGAA